>JARKHS020001332.1:0-156328 GCA_030143305.2 Amblyomma americanum | reverse complement strand
TTAACACATAGACAACAATGGTCTAGTCAACGCCCAAGTTTTGTGCGCATCCTGTCATCCTGTCACTCTGTGAGCCGTGCTTTTCTGCACATATCTTCATGCAGTTGCAGGGAAAAAACCGACTTGCCTGACAACAACCATGGCTCAAGCATTTATTGAGTTAAGTATAGCGTTTGTTAAAGTTAGCATAAAGATCTATGAAAAGATCACAGCATAATAACGATTCACGGTAACACGAACAAGCAGCACAGCTTAAAGGGGGTGTTTCACGTAGACAGGTGCGGTATGTTGCCATTGCCTACCGGCAGCAAGCATGATGCACACGGGCGGAATTCACTCAAGCCAGCCACAACGACCGCCACTTGAAGGGTTGCATCTGCTGTCCAGTCCGAGAGACTCCCCGCTGCGCTTTATTGTTCCTTCTCTCCACTTGCCCCGTCCTCACCCGCGACGATGGCCGAGCGTGTAAGGCGCTCGAATGGACTGAGCCCGAATACACTGGTTCAATAGCGACCGCGTGTCGATCGGGGTTGAATGCAAAGACCCCTCTCTACTGAGCGCAAAGCACAGTAAATGACCCAGGGTGGTCGAAATTCACCCACGGTCCTGGCCTGAGACGCCTGTTTATCTCAACCTACCTATTGAGGAGGCCTCCACTACGGCACCTCTTTCTCTATTTCGTCTTTCGCTCCCACCTTGCTCCCTTTCCTAGCGGCGGTCTTGAGATGTCCGCCGAGAAAAGATATTTATTTATTTATACAAAATACCCCTAAAGACCCTTAATTTGGGGGTGTTACATGGGGGGGGGGGAGGTACAGGCAAGTAATCAAAGAAATAAAAAATAAGCCAAATATTCAAGAAACTACAAACAAAAAACAGATAAAAGAATATGAATGCTTGGAATAAAAATACAAAACCGACATAATTAAACATTGAAGCATAAATGGCAAGAAACAAACATTAACACAGCAGCAGACAGTAAAGTTAATACAAATTATAAAATGTCTATCCACAACGGCATGAAAATAAAACAACGAGAATCATCAATAACAGAAATAAAAGACAAAAACCTATTGCTCTGGTAAGTTAACAATATGCTAAAAGGATTTATTCCGCAATTTCCCGACCTAAAAAAACACCATTTCCCCCCTCGCTACACTCAAGGCGAGGTGTTGGCGTTCATCGAGAAATCAGACAGAGCACCTCCGGCTTCCGAAAAAAAATATGTTTCTTACATCCTCCTCCGCTTGTAGCAGCAGCAGCGGCCTTACGCAGCAGGAGCAGCACCAGACGTCGAAGATGATGACGCCGATGTGCAGCGAATTGAGCGAGAGTTCGCTCCTCGTGCCGGCGTCACGCGCCGTTCAGTGCCCCGCCATCAGACGTTCTAGGACTTCAGCCAGTAAATCAATAGTTTCCTTCATTGTGCCGGCCTCATACTGATTGTCGCGACACTCTTTCTAGCTACACCTCTGTAGGAAGTGTAATGCATTTCCGTTTCTATTAAACAAAGCAAACAAACAGGAATGAGACAGATAAAGCCTTACCAACACCTGACAATGGCCTGTCCTGCCAGAATAATAACGCCAAGACAACCTTAGATTACAAAAATGATGTTTCACGGAAAGAAAATCTGAGGATATACTTTATGAGAACAAGATGAAAAAAAAATCAACTCATGTAAATCTAAAGATATGTTCTAAAATAACGAATTGTTACAAGAATTACACTACGCAAGAGCTGAACAGAAACCAAAATGGTTTGCACGAAATATTTATAACGAAGATTGTAAGCATGGGTGTGCGAGTATTCGAAACTTTTGAACACCGAATCGAGTTTCACCAAATTCGATTTGTTCAAAATATAATTGTGGATCTTTAAAATCATCTGATATGCAGAAATTCTAATTTCAAGTTTTGGAAAAGTTTTGGAACAACTGCCACGAACCGTGAATAGGGTTCGACGTAAAGCCAAATTTTTTAATGCTCTTTGCCTCAATGAGGATGCCTTGAGAGGTTCTCCCCTTACTCCGGTTATTTTGTAAATAGCCTTATATTACTAATCAGCTGTTAGTGAGTCATACATTGGATCCTCTTTCCTTGAGGTAAACACATCGCTACCTTTATGCCTCCTTCGCTCCGTGACCTTCGCTCCGTGAACAACAAACAAGCAAGCGCACACAGGCTCTCCTATCTCATAGATAAACACAATGACATAGACGTATGCTCAATTCGTTCTGTATATAGACAAATATATTGTTACGACGAAGTGGCGGTGTAAGACGAAGTGGCCTCTCGCGTGAAAGGACGCACAGAGAAGAGGAGGTTAATGTGCTCCCTGTTCGTGTTGGCGCTCCCTGCTAGGAACTCTTTATTCTAACCCCCAACGCTTGTAACATCCTTGGTGGAGGTGCGGCAAGACGGAGCTACGTAGCGGACGATACCACTTCCCGTTTGCTCATGAAGTTTTCCTACGTTAGCCGGTGCGCATTCTTCTCCTCGGGCTTTTGGTGCGGCTCATAAGTTTTTATCGTTCAAATTGTGTTTTACATGTAGACTGTTTTTTACCTTTTGCCTCCTTGGCGTTGACAAGTTTTTTTGCTACTTTTTAGGTTGTATTCGTTTGTTTTTAGTTTTTTTGTGGCACCCGTAGAGTTGTATGACGTTTTATCTGATTTTAGATTTCTGACTGCTTTTGCTTTGCTTGCTTGGGCCCTTTTAGGCTCGCTCGTTGTTGCTGCTAAAGTGTTCTTGACACCACCCCTTGGCCACGATGTTGTTTGGAACGTTTGTTTTCCTTGGTTTCTTGCTGGTTAAAGTGCTTTTTGATATGTTCACTTCATAGAGGTTCACCCCCTTTTTCATTTTTTTAATTTTTTTCCTTCTGGGCCATACATGTGTTAACCGCCCTTTGGTGACTGTAGATTAGGTTGTAATCTTTGGCCCCCCTGACTGTCACGTGGTTTTTGGCATATATTGTGCTGGGTTTTCCTCGGAAATAGAGCTGTTAGTCAGCAGCGCCCGTCCTACCGTCAGTGTTTTTTTCTTTTCGTGTCCCCGTCTGTTTCCGCGCTGGTCATTTCGAATCAGGTTTTCATTTCTAGAAAAGAAGGCGCTGAGTCCGAGATTGCGTGATTAAAGAGAGTTGTAAAAACGTTGAGGCCATCGTTGTAGTTTTCATTACACATCATTGGGGCCAAAGGTGCAGGCGCGTTCTTGGCTATGAGTCTGATTCCTTTGTTTATCACATCAGGCATTCTCTTTTCTTTCATAGCATCGCACAGTTTCTGCAGAAGGGCACAAGAGTAGGCATGCCTCATGGTCCGGTCTTTCGGCAGAAATCCTGTAATGCTTGCGCTCAAAAATATAACACTACAGCACGGCTGTCCATGCAGGTGTTCGAATATTGTCCGCTTGCAAGTTTCCGATTTTTTCTCACTTCCTGGTTTGCGGAATCATACATGTGCATTCATCTATATTTATTATACATGTTGAATACTTTTCTTAATGCTACTCCTATAGCCCCAGCCTCTTCTGTGAATGTTCATGATGGGTTTACATTTGCTCTGGTGTGAAAGGCTAATGAAAACAGGGTATTGGAACATTAGGCATATGCAGTTGCTCGTGGGAATCATTACCAGACTTATACGCAGGTAATACCCTATTCACATGTGCTGAATTTCAATGGTCATTTATCTTTAGTCTAAGACAACGGCCACCACTCCTACTAAGTGAAGATCATTCGCAATGAAATGAATCCTAGATTGATGCTCAATTATTCACGAGGGGTGTCCACTAGAAGTAAAGTTTTTCCAGCTCATGTCAGCGTCATATGATGAATGGATGCAAGCAGCCTGCATTTAGTCATAGCGGTGGAGCGAATTACTGCGACGCTATGTAGAAACTTGATAGCATAGCAGTCTTCAATATTGCGCATCACGTTGACAGCTATGCAACCTGCTTCCAAAAGAAAACGAAATAAAAATAGAGTTGTACTCTGATTGGCTGCTCTTTCTTCGAAGGGAAGAAATATTATGCTGATAAGTTTAATCTGAACAGCCAGACAAATAATAAGGTAGAGAAAACTCTTGTGAACCAGGTTGTGTCATTTGGTGTTGATCAAAAATTTTTAAGCAATTTTTTATATTGCCTTGCACGTCCCGGCTATTTTAATGAATAGGCAATAGTGGAAAACTAATCGAGAGAGACAAAAAAAGCAGTAGTTAAGCCATACTGGTCACTACAAAAGCCCAGACAAAAATAGGAGATTAGTGTTATAGTTAATGCAGCCGGTTCCAGTGCATGTTTTGGAGAAAAAAAATAGAAAAAAGAATTTTTTCTAGCATTATGCGCGAGTAAATTCAAAATAACATTTTTCTAGTGTTGGTGCCCATGATGCCGTTGGAAACAGCGACACCGCAGTCGACGTTCTCTTCACGCTGGAAAGGGCGGAGATCAACGGATCAGCTACGCGTTTCAGTGGCGTTTTATTCATTCTGAGGCGAGGCTATCGTGTTCACTCTCTCGGAGTGAGACGTGCCAGCGCAGTAAACGATCTTCGTTGGCCAGACAGCCGGGTGTCTGAACCCTGCGCGGCCTTCCTGATGGATGGCAGCTGGTCGGGCTGTCAGAAGCTGTCACCCAGCGGCTTCTTCGTATTCCTCACTTCTCTCTGCATGCCTTTGCGGCGGAAGAATTACGATCCAACTGGTAGTTATCTATGGCGGCGACGAAGACAGATCATGTCTTCCCGGCGTATACACGGCTTTGTTTAGTGAGATCAGGCCAACTGTGGCGAAGCCAAACGGCTAACCCGTGTCCAACTAGTTCTGTCCGTTGGTTGGAAGTAAGCCCGAAGAATAAGCTAGCAGTGACATCGAATGAAGAATGAAAAACAATGTGAAATGCTATTTTTTTATTTTTACAGTTGTGTGCAAAGAAAACAAAAGTAGTGCAGGAACGGAGATAAACTTGATGAGGATTGCTCTTGGTGGAGATGCAGACTGTTGTTTGCGCTTCTTTATCTCACTCTTCCCCTCTGAAGTAGGCGCAGGAGAAATGGAGCAATATGCTCGAATGCAAAGCCAAAGTAGTGTTCTCAATAATTTAGGAACTAGCGGCATTTCTTTAGCCTGACATTAGTTCTTGTTCCGAGAGCTTAATACTAGACTTCCTTGATTTACACTCGTGAACGAGGAAGGTATGTTTTTGCAATGAAACCCAACGACGAAACGTTTTTTCTACCGCAGAACTTGCAGTGGCCGGATTTGCAGCGCTGCATTGGGGCTGTAAAATACTGAGACGCCGACTCTTCCTAGTATCCACCCGCTGTCCATCTCCGTATCACTATTGCAAGTTTTAATATCCGTTCTCAAGCATGAATGTAGGTACAGGTGGCAATTGAAGGTACAGGTGAAAAGTGCCGCGTATTCAAAAGGAATAATAGCACAATGTACATTCAACAACTGGCAGCACTTTTCATTCCATGCTTCGCCAACAGTCGACCGCCGGGCTGTTTACTTCATGTGTTTAGGATGAAGTGAATATTCGCTTTTATCTCGCTCGCCCGAGGCGCTTTGGTACCTGTCTCTCGTGGCTCATCACGAATAGACATCGCTTCGGGCTCCCTTAACCAGCAGTGGACGGCGGCACACCGTCGCCAACTTCGTAGACCGAACCCGTTTCCAGCCTTCCCTCGCGTTCACGCAGGGCAACAATATTTTTATTTCTTTTTCATCTGCCCAAACTAATATATGCGCGCTCAGGGAGAGTAAAAAAGGACGCGGAGGGCAACGGAGGGACGCTGAGGTGAGCACACGGACCGGAAACACCGGAAAGGTGGTCAGGTGACATCTAGGCTCTTGTTCCTGCCGGCCGGCGCACTGTGCCCTCGGGAAAGGCGGCCGTATTTTGAGATCGCGAATAAGTTGTTTTTCCCTGCTGGCTATTCCTCTCTGTCACGAGTGGTGTACTTCAAGGCCGCAGGTCCGGAGCGGTATTGCACATGCCCGCGGAAGAACGCCCCCACCCACTCAATATATACGTAACAAATAAACCAGGAGCAGTTGTTTTGGTTTGGATTTCATTTTTTATCAATCCTGATCTTTATGAGCATTACCGCGAGTAATGATAAACGCTCACATTGCGGCGTTCCATGTGGAGCAGCCTCCATGTGAAAAGCCTCAACCATCTTAGACCAAGGATAAGGCAAGTCTGCAAGATAATATCGGTTATCCCTCAATCTGCTCACAATTGATAGTGAAATATTGTATCATTGCTGAAAGCGTAATATATCCAGCGCGTAATCAAGAAACAAGTGATAACGTTCTCCGTTCATTGACTTTGTTGGCGCCATTCGAATTGCCCACTGCAATTTACTAAGCTTGCCTATATTCACACACGCAGTATTTGCATCACCAAACTATTGCATTCTGACAAATAGAAAACAGAGCTTGTTTTCCGACCTTCATGTAAGAATTGATTGCGAGGGTCAATTGTGTCTATCATGAGAGAAGAGTAAACTGTAGCCTCCAATGCGAGCTGCACAAACCCAGTGATAGGATGTTAATTTGATGAATAGTAACATTTCTTCAACCTAAAAAATTTCAGAGCCTTCCATTTTTCATTGGCTATAATATTGAGTATACAAGTCGTACACAAAATACTACCGTCGACGCATCAACATTTGCTTTCGAGGTGGGTAATCAAAAGGGTGCATCTCTAAACATTATTTTTGATTACCTTGTCTTTCGAGACCGATTGTTGAAGATATGCTTTCTTTACATAATCATTTTGTGAAACCTGGCTTCATTATTCACTCTTGCGGAATTTTCATTTCACATAAGCTCGCGCACGTCGCCGCCGCAATTTGGATCACTGCTCATACAAACGGTTGTCACTATTCACTCCTACAGGTCCTCGTTCCCACGAGAAGCCACCTGCCTGAATGCATTGTCTTCACTCCTGAAGCAATAATGTTAGAGCTTCTACGGCATTTTTGATCAGTCACGGCATTTAGAGTCACAACATAATACAATGTAATTGCCTGAGGAATGCCACTGTTGGCGGCTCAGTCATAACTGCTGCGACTGGTAGTGCGCACGCGCGCCGAATTCCTCACCGTGACGTCTTTCAGGATGTAACGTTGAGCTGCGTTTCAAGGCGGCAGGCTCTGTCGTGTTGCGACCGAGCTCTCAACTCGATAACGACAAAACTAGCGCCGACACGCACCCCCGACTTTATCGACGGAGTGGTAAAGTGATGTTAGACGCTTTTTTAGTACGAATAAGAAAACAATACTGCGCTTTTGCACGAAGCCTGCTCCTTAACAGATAGCGCTCTAAAAGAAACAATTTTCACAGCTCAAAATTGTGCTTAGCGAAAGTGTACCGTTGTTAAAAACGCAGGCAGACGTACGACAGCTTTAAAAAGCCAGCTGATTTTTTTACTGAGGAGCTTTGAATAAAGATCGAGAGCATTGAAAGCGCCCGTGAACAATGAATTCGTGAACGTCGGGCTCATTATAGCTACGAATGTCGAAATTTTTGAATGATCTCTAGAATGAATGAATGAAATAAAACTTTATTTTCGTTTCTTTGGGTTTAGCGGATTCCGGACGTCTTCATCTTCCGAGTTCCAATGGTCGGTGCCCTCATTCCACGGCCCCGCTGAGCTTTGCCACCTCGCTTGCGTGCCGCACGAGTCCTCTCTGGACCGCCAGCTCGCTGCTGGTGAGCAGGCCCTCCCACTGTTCCGCACTGGGATTTTCTAGTTTATTGAATGCATAGTTGTGTCTACATTCCCATGTAATATGATATAGCGTGGGGGTTGCCCCGCACCACGTGCATTTGTCATTGCATTGTCCTGGATACATCTTATGTAGTGTGTGTAGGTTTGTAAAGGTACCTGTTTGTAATCTTCGCCATCCCACTGCCTCGTGCTGTGTCAGCAACGGGTGTGGTGGAGGATACGTCAGTCTCCTTCCTCTGTGGTAATTTAGCATTTCTGCATATGTGGGTTCTACCCTTGTGGTATGTTCCTGTGACTCCGTTGTGTCTGCTCGGTGGGTCATCTCGCGAGCTAGGCTGTCTGCCCTCAGGTTCCCTTCCACTCCGGCGTGTCCCGGTATCCAGAAAATTTTGTGTTGTAATGATGTACTGGGAGGCCCTGCCTGGAGGATGATATGCAGTGCTTCCTTGTATATTCTTCCCGCCGTGTAGCTTCTACACGCGGCTTTCGAGTCCGTCAGAATCATGAGTGATTTATTTAGTCGGTTCCCTTCAGCTACTGCCAGAGCTACGGCAACTTCTTCCCCCTCGGTTACCGAACACTTTTTGGTTGTTACACACGTGACCGCTTCTAGGCTCTGGTTGACGACCACTGATGTAACTCTATGTTCTTTGGTGTCCCTGTTCCACGGATACAGGCCTGCATCCGTGTATACCGTGTTTTCTTCGGTAGCTAAGTGTTTTTCTACGTACTCTGCCCTAGCGGCTCGTCTAGCCCCGTGCAGGTTTGGGTCCATGTTTCTCGGTAAGGGGCAGACTCAGAAGGTTTGTCTGACTTCGTCTGGTATGTTTGCTACTCTGCCTTCTCTTTGATCTCTGGAACCCTCTTTTGGATTGAAAGCAAGCCTAGTTTCATGTGCCGCCATGAAAGTTGAAGCTCTCGCTCCTGTCCAGTTGCCCTTCGTCAGTTACGGTAATTATTGATTTTTTCAGAGATTATGGAATAACTACCCCGTAATAAATTATTTCCTAGTTTGCGAGAAGGGGCTGGGTAGCGCCTGCATTGTGTTCGCCGCTTCCATTTTTGATCCTATTCAAAACAAGATCTTTTAGCGAAGTCAACATACGTAACGCATTACGTTTTATTTTACATTCACCTGCGCGACGAATCATAAATTGCAAACAACGTGGTCCACGATAGCAACTTACATACCAGGTGTTGCATATAAGGCCGCAACACATTTTTAAAACTTGGCAGTTTGGGTCTCCGGAAGTATATTACCTGCTTCCGCGGACATGAGAAAATAGGCAATTAAAGTCAACTAATCAGCCTGTAAAGCAATTTAAGATAATTCATTTTTAACTATCACAGTTGTGCAGCTGATTGTCACTAGAGATTTGTAGCCGATTGTTAGTAAAACCCATATCAGTTTTTATAATTTCAAAAATTTGTTTTCCCTTGCACTATGTCCCAGCCAATTAAAATACATGTGCTTTCGAAACGCATGCTGCTGAAGGAATGTATACATTGCACTTAAAAAGTAGGAATAGCCAAATTTTGTGTAGCCACAGCGCTAACAGTAATCGCGTTTTCGAAATACTAAACACAAATACGGTGATTACTAACGACCGGCTACAAATCTGCATTTGCAACCAGGTGTCTATACGCAAGGAATAAAAAGTTAATTATCACAAAGTATTTAAGCAGCCATATAGTTAACATTATTCACCTTATAAGATTATTATGTTCACCAACGCTGGCACAATTGTGCCACAGAAACCGCCTTCATATATCGAAAACCATATGTTTAAAAATTAGTGGCGGTCATTCCTTAAATACCTGCTACAGTTTATTTAAGCAGAAGTACCCAATTTCAACTTCCCTCTACTTGTGGCATCGTAATTTTATGCATGGGATGGAGACTTCGCAGAACGTGCCCGGTTTCGACCATATGAAATTGAGATCCGCCAACAAAAATAGCGTAACTTTAAAGCGGAAGTATTAGAAGGCAGACAAAATAAGAGCATTCGACATTTTGTTGGATTATATATTCACTTCTTTAATAACAAACAAGTATTAAATTAGGCGTGTGCAAGCAAATGAACTGTTTATTAAACTTGTTATGTCATTGGGAGCTGTGCGTATGCCCCCAATTCCTGTGCTTCGCAGCAAGAGTCTAAATACTATAGCAAATATATTATTAACCTTTCAAAGGCAGAATTTTAATTCCATTTTACTTCAAAAGGGTTCTTTTCGTTAATTCGCTCATAGGTGTGTTCATTGTGCTGGTAGAATTGGCATGTACTGGATCGTAGAATCGCATAGTTTGATCTTCTGAAAATGTTTACAGAACACTTGCGCAGCCAGCAGCAGGCCTCTGCACTTTGCCTGTCGCTTCTTTCAGGGTGCGCAGTACTTTGGGCGGAGTCACTGCTGACGCATTTTCTGCCAGCTCCTGCTCCGAAATTATGATTAACGCATAGCCTATGAGTCGGTTATTCTCGCATTTTTGCATTGGAACGTATGCCATCGCTGGAGTGATAGAGCTAAAAGCGGCAAGGGAATTTGGCGCAAGCGATACATTATTTGCATGGTCCGAGTGCCTGGCGGGATGGTGGAATGAATATTTAACCGACGCGCGGCGGGTTCTTACATTAACGCATTAAGTGCATCCACGAGCAGCACAAAATAAAACGCGAATATGCTCTGCTAACTTTGTATTTCCTCACTGATTTCGAAAGGTACGTTATCCCAGCTTTCTAGGTAATGAGATCACCAAACATCAAGCTTGCTTCTGCTGTTACAAGAAAAGGAAAATATGAACAAAACTTATTATCCCTATCCCTGTATCGTTTTTTTTATTTTACATGTCCCTGGTAAAGGAACGTGTGAGGCAACAGCAAACACTTTTCAGCCATCAGAATAAAGAGCAGACAATGCCCATCTTCTTCTTTCGACCAACGAAACTTTGTCAGGAGGCTGAAGCAACAGCTGCTGTCGATATGCGCCCCGAAAGCGTAAGCAGGACTGCAGAAAATAGAAAGGGGCGCGATGCGAAGTTGCGCTTGATTAAAACAGAACGGCCAGACAGATCGTGTAGCGCGGTGTTGTCAGGACATTGTGATAGCATCTCTCTCACTGTCTGTGTCCTAGTTTTGCTCCCCTCCTTAAGAAAACAACCAAGAAATCAATATGTCTGAGGCGTCGTTGTCCGACAAAGAAAGAGAACCAGCAACACGGCAGGCCTTCGTAATTTCGTGTTGTGCTGTGCGGCAGCCTTGGACCTCATTCAGCGTCTGACTTTCAACTTTTTTCGAAATGCGCGCAGCAGTGATTTTCTCGGCACCGGTGCATGTTTCTGAGCATGCCATTCGCGCGTTTTACTTCGAGAACAATGCGTAGACGCCAGCTCCAGTCCGCATGACTTCTTTTGAGACGTAAGCTTACAGCAGTAGCCAGTATAATTTAACATTACAGAAATAATGAATAAATGGATAAGCTGTTTCCTAGTAAGGGATGTTAGAGGCTGTTTGTTGGGCAATTGGGTTGTTAACGAGGGGAAAAGCGCGGACCTATTAGATATACGGGGGGGACGCCTTCGATGGTCGAGCCACACTCTAGACTGCGTTGTAGAGGTCACTTATCTCAGAATATTTTCCAATATCTTCTCAGATGCCGTTCATTCGGCTCTGGTCATTGCACGAAATTCCTCACCATTGGCGGCAATACCACGCTTGGCGACGACGTTGTCGAAATAAAAGCGTCGGTTTCTCACCCTTTCTCACGGCGCGACAAGCAAGCCTAAAAACTCTACTTTTCACAGGACTCTGACGACATTCTCAGGCAATGAACCATTTATTTTCTCGTTTTCGGCGAAGTACGCATCGTTATTAAAGCGAAAGCTTTACTAGGCTATGTCGGTGGGGATTGTGTCTGCAAAATGTGCCGGCAGCATTTGTGGGCAACTAAGAACAGGTAGCTTCAAACGTGTAGTTGTAATGGAAAGAGGATGATGTGTGTTGGCGGAGACACAAAACAGGTGAATAGTTTTAAATAGTTAGCTGGAAGACCAATTTTTGATATTTATCTTTTTAACCATTAGAGTTAGGCTCCTAGCTACAGACATTGGTAGCCGGCCGTTAGTGATATCCATATCAGCTTTTTGGAATTTACAAACTGCGATTATTCTCGACGCAGTAGCTCAACAAAGTTTAGTTACATCGTGCCAAAATGCATGCGCTTCCGAAAAGCATGCAGGCAAATCAACCTTTCCAGTTCGTGTAACTAGTCAAATAACCAAAATTTTGTCGAGCCATAGCGGCGAGAGTAATGACGATTTCGAAATTCTAAAAAGTGATATCTCTATTAGCATATTCATTAGCAACTATGCATCTAAGTCTAATAGTTAAAAAGGTAAGTATTAAAAATTAGTTAACCAGGTTAGTATTTAAGAGAACTCACTGATTTTCTGGTGTCCATCAACACTGGTTATACTGCGCCGCCAATCCATAATTTCACTACAAAAACCCTATTTTTTAGTCTCTTTCTGAAACATTTGGTAAATACAAGCGAGAAGTTTTCGTATTGGACAGAATTCTGGCACTACGGTGCAACCTTTAATTTCAGACGTATTACTCGATCATCTTTTTATCCTTCAAATGCGGAACTTATGTCACTGGCGCAAACTTCAGGGCAACTCATAGCCTTATATGACTAGAGACTCTTGATTCCAGGACATCACTCGGGCGTGCCTCCTGAAGGTGATTAGAAGAGTATATCGAGAAATAGGCATCTACTGGCAACAACGCAGCAGTGGAAAAAGCTAGCTTTAAAGGCAGCAATAAAAAAGCTTGTTTTCAAGATATTGGTTGGTTAATTGGTTTTTTTTTTGTGGAAAGGAAATGGCGCAGTATCTGTCTCATATATCGTTGGACACCTGAACCGCGCCGTAAAGAAAGGGATAAAGGAGGGAGTGAAAGAAGAGAGGATCAAATAGGTCCGTAGTGGAGGGCTCCGGAATAATTTCGACCACCTGGGGATCTTTAACGTGCACTGATATCGCACAGCACACGGGCGCCTTAGCGTTTTTCCTCCATAAAAACGCAGCCGCCGCGGTCGGGTTCGAACCCGGGAACTCCGGATCAGTAGTCGAGCGCCCTAACCACTGAGCCACCGCGGCGGGGCCAAGATATTGCGGCAAAACTCATTTTGTGCACTTTGACGATGCTCATGGCATGTCAGGGACGGCAAGACGCCAACCTGTGCTCGCCAGTTTCGTTCATAGTTTTCTCTTTCTTCGTACCTTCCTCTGGACTCTCTAATCTCCTGCTTCCTCTTTCTGGACTGCCGGGTCTGTATTTAACTGTCAACAAACTCAGCCTTTTCTCACTAACTTTCCTTTTTTCCACTTTTATAAGTTTTTAGGCTTGCAATGCTTCATCTCCTAATATAGGCAAATCCAAAGAAAAACCATCTTTTCGACTTTGCATAGGCTAAACAGAAAAGTAAGTAAATAAGTAAACAAAGAAAGAAAGGAAACTTATCGAAGCGGACAAGATTAAGATAGAAAAAATAAAATTTAGTCGGGCATTAATCCGCTGATCCACTGCTAAGTCAACTTGATTGAATGGGGATGTGGTGACGATCACTGGAGACGGGTGCACTTTTGTGGTTTTGCTTGCGACGTTTTTTGTTCCTGTTTTAACCTTATATATAAGTTTCAGACCTACGTTTCTGAATAAAATCGTGCTCTTTTCCAAGCGACGAAAACAGTTGCTAATACGCGCTTCGTCAGCTTTATCATTCCTTGTTGATTGTTTTGGCCCGTGGTAGCCAATACAGCGCGGTTCTCTGCACAGCGAACAATCAGCAAATCAGCAATGGCCCCTTCTTGCCTCTTCACCTGGGTAAGCTATGTTGTGTAGGATCAGAGGACTTTTCTATGTGGAAGGTGACCGCGAGACATTTTGTGGTACACAAACGCCTCCCGCAGTGTGCTCAAGGTGAACAAGCTAATTGTTGTCGAGCACCCTTTCCTAAGCCGCGATGCATTATGTTGGTGCGAGAATGCTTTCGAATGATTGTCGTATGAATTGCGTAGCTGTGCCCACTGTTTGAGAGAGCTTTTGAGAGAGAAAGGTGCATAATAAACGAATAAACGGCAGAGGTTTGCGGTATGCATGTTTAAAAAGGAAACAGTAATGATCCGTGCCCATTTGATGCATATTTCCCATCTCCCATATTTTACTAAAAACCAGAAAAGCAATACAGCCCACCGAGAGGCACGCATTGCGTAATGAATTTGTCTGGACAAAGAGCGGAATTTTTGTCTGCAGGAATTAATATTCCTGGAAGTGAGGAGCAATTAAGGCTTCATCACTGGAGAGACCTGCAGTGGACGCAGTCAGGCTGATCACGATAACGATAGTGTTGATGAAGAAGTATAGTCGAGCAGCCCGAGGAACTAGAGACAGCATAAAATATGTTTAGGTAATATGTATGCGTGTTGTTCTAAAGTTGTGGGGTCACCAGGTGTGGATAGCAAAGAAATTTCTTCGAACCGTCTCTCACGTAGATTTAGATGCTATTCAACTTTTCATTGGTGACAGAGTGGCTACTGAGCCAGAGGTTTCGGTTTAAATACCAGCCGCGGCGGCCACGTTTTGAAGCAGACAAAAAGTAAAAGGCCTCAATGTGGTGTGCGATGTCAGCGCACATTTCATAATTAAAGTGTTATAAATTAATCGGGGCCCTTCACCACCGGCGTCCAATACAGCCCATGTGTTTCGTCTGAACCTTGAACCGCATAGGCACAGACAAACACACGCACGGACGGATACATACGCTTAAGAATCGGAATGTGACTACCAAAGTGTTTTACTATTTTTCTGCTGATAAAAATCACTATCTGCCAATCGGCTGCTTTTCTACCAAGCATAGCTACCATTTCAGCCCTTCTTGCCACCCTAAACAGTGTAAGGGCACATTTAGTAAGACACCAGCATGACACACGCCCAACTTTATCTTATGAGCGGACGGGACACATTCTCCTGCTCTCCCACTCTCAAGCCTACTTTCAAAGCTATTGAACGGAGGTGTTTCTGTTTAAGGCACAACAGCGACACAATATGAACCTTTTTCAGCCGCGGGGAAGTTCGATGTCGGATCATCGCTGTCGTAAACGATTTTTTTCTCAATGCAGCAAAAATTAATTGCAAAGTACTGTCTACAAAGCAAGCCTGCTACTATTGATTGATTATTTTTCAGTATTGCACGTGCGGTATTCAGGAGTCTGGAGGTTTGTTCTTTGAAGTTAGCATCTTATTCCCATTCGAAGTTCTCGTATGTTGTTAAAAGCGCTTATACTTGGCGCTGCTGTTAATCGTGCTTGCTCCGTTCGGCAGAATGGTTCGTAATGGCTAGAATCAGGTTCCTCTTGGCAATAAAACATCCTTGCGAAAGTATATCAATGAAAAAGGAACAGAACCATAGGGGATGTTTTTTGTCGCCTCTTCTGCTCCATAAGATTATGTTAGTCCCACCATTGGCCCTTAAGAAATTGAGCCGAAAACGCGAGCATACTATCACTTGAAGCTACATCCGGGTTTCCGCACAAGCTTTTGCCTTCAAAATTTTCTTGTTTAGCTCAGCTACTCCTCTGGAAGGCGACAAACACAGCGCCCTGCGCTGCCCCACGTCTGTATCTTCGTTGATTAACTAAAGTGCACCAGTATATTCGTTGAACTTAGTAGGGTCAGAAAAACGCTGAGAGGATAATGTGTTTTAATGTGCCTAGCTGTATTCTACATCTTCTATCATGGTTCAGCATACGGTGACAGTTTTTGTGGTTTGGTTTCGTTTTATTCAGTTTAACGTCCCAATGCGACTCGGGCATTAAGGGACGCTGTAGTGGAGGGTTCCGGATAACTTCGACCACGTGGGATTCTTTAGTGAGCGCTGACATCGCATACTGCACGAGACTCTAGCGTTGCGCCTCCATCGAAACACGGCTGCCACGGCCGTGATGGAACCGCGTCTTTCGGATGAACGGCCGAGCACCATAACCAGTGAGCTGCCGAAGTCACTATGAGTTGTCGTGTAACTGAAGCCCATTGTAGCTGCAAAAAGTTGGAGTTCTGACTTGCCGTGACTTAGCTTGGCGGAAAACCGGATCGAAGAAAGGCGAACGTAAGCCAAACGAACAACCAAGACATGCCAAGAGTGAAAGGAGGAGAGAGAATCTGGGATAAAAAAATGGCTGTGGTGTAGCTCTTGTTAAACCTGGAGTGACGCGATGGCTACAGCTGGCCGCGTGGAATTTGATCATTCGAATTGCAAAGTCAGTCTTTCGCCGCTCCGTTTCGCTGGGCGTTCCTTCTTCATCTTCGTCCCTGAATGTGGATTTACTCTCTCCTCCTCTCCGCACCTCCCCCCCCCCCCCCCCCCCCACTCGGTTTTGCCGACGCGTCGCGCCGCCGGCAGCTGCTCCGCGCCACGTGACCAAACACGTGACCGGCCACGGCGCCACCACAATGCTCAAGGGCGGCCATGGAGCTCAAGGGTTGCCACGCCGCTCAAGGGGTGTCACTCTGAAGGCTCGAAGTGCTAGCGTACAGTATCTATCGCCACCAAAAGGAGAATGAAGTGTTCTATTTTGGTGGATCTTGCCTAGGAGTAGAAATGTGGAGGCTAACGGAAAGAATGGACTTGGATTGAGGACAACGCAGCGAGCTATGGAAAAAAAAATGATAAGTAAAAGGTTAAGATAGAAAAAGAGATTAGGTAAGGGATCAAATGCGACTTCACCTTCAGCTATAGAAAATCTAAAGGAAATGGGCATGGGAGAGGGTATTTAATGTGAATGCAAGATAACTGATTGTTTTTTAAGGCAACGGAGTGGATACCAGGATTGGCAAGCGTAGCAAGAGCTCAGAGGGTGAGGCGGGTGGAGTACGTTAGGAAGTTTGCGGGGATAAGGTGACTGGCAAAGGATATAGTTAGTTTGAAGGATATCGGAGTGTTTTTGTAGCGATAACTACATTACGATAGTATTTCGAGCCTTTAGCGTGGCTACCGTGGCGGCGCCGTGGCTGGTCACGAGGTTGGTGACGTCTTGGTCACGTGGTGCGGCGCAGCTGCCGGCGGCGTAGCCCCTCGGCGAAACCGAGTGAGGGGGGAGTTGGAGGGGGGAGAGAGTGAATCCACGTCCAGAGACGAAGAAGGAACTCCCAGCGAAAAAGAGCGGCGAAAGATTGACTTTTGCAATTCGACTGAGCGAGTTCCGATCGGCCAGATGTAGCTATCGCGTCACTCCAGGTTTGACCAGAGCTAAACCACAGTCAATTTTGTAGCCATAGCTGCAGTACGCTAGCATTTCGAGCCCTCAGCGTGGCACCCCTTGTTCTGCGTGGCCGCCCTTGGACTCCGTGGCGGCGCCGTGGCTTGTCACGAGGTGGGTGACGTGGTTGGTCACGTGGTGCAGAGCAGCTGCAGTCGGCGTGGCGCTCCGGCGAAACCGAGTGGGGGAGGGGAGAGGGGGGAGAGAGTGAATTTACATTCAGGGACGAAGATGAATAAGGAACTCCCAGCGAAACGGAGCGGCAAAAGACTGACTGCAATTCGACTGAGCGAGTTCCGCTCGGCCAGATGCAGCTATCGCGTCACTCCAGGGTTGACCAGAGCTAAACCGCAGCCAATTTTGTAGCGATAGCTGCAGTACGCTAGGATTACGAGCCCTCAGCGTGGCAACCCTAGTTTTGCGTGGCCGCCCTTGGACTCCGTGGCAGCGCCGTGGCTGGTGACGTGGTTGGTCTAGTGGTGCATAGCAGCTGCAGGTGGTGCGGCGCGCCGGCGAAACCGAGTTGGCGGAGAGACGACCGGGGAGAGAGTGAAGAGAGTGAATCCACGTCAAGGGACGAAGAAGAAGGAACGCCCAGCGATAGATGTAGCTATCGCGTCACTCCAGGTTTTACTTGAGCTAAACCACAGCCATTTTATCTTGCAATGGACTTTAATAGGCACAAGAAGAACAAGTTGATAATGATGTCCTACTCAGTTAAACCTCCTAACACATTCCAGGTGAATGCGAAAATTCGTTTACCTTTTTCTCTTTTGAGCTCGTAATGGCAGAGACCCTCTTCCACACGACCACGACAAGCAGAGCGATGAGAATAGGGGAGAGAAAAATAACGGGTGTTGATGATAACAGTCACCCTTAAAATGTGTCATTTCCGCAAATTCAAATTTCACAACGCGGTGGGAACGGAGCAGTAAGCTTAAGAAGGCAGCCCTGGCGGTGCCATACGCTTGCATGTTTCGCTCTGGGACGTCTCCTTCTGCTGCTTTTCCCAACTTGGCGCGAAGAAAGTATTATTAGGCACAGCACCTTTCGCCAAGCACGTACCGCGGTGTAATTTCTTTCTAAGCGGACCCCATTTCTCGGAGACCTCATCGTCGCCCTCACCTCCCCGTCTTGCCATTTCTTCTCACGCAGAGCTAATTACTAAGGCAATGTCTGGCACAGGCAGAAAGTTATGTGCAGGGCAGTCAGTGCTGCAGATGCGTTAAAAAAACGAAAACCGAAACAATTTTTTCGGTAATGTTAACGCCCATGCGTCGATTTTCTGTTTCTGTTTTGAAGCGGATCCGGAGTTCCTGGGTTCGAACCCGACCGCGACGGCTGCTTTTTATGGAGGAAAAATCAAAGACGCCCGTGTGCTGTGCGATGGCAGTGCACGTTAAAGATCCCCAGGGGGTGGAAATTTTTCCCGAGCCCTCCACTACGGCACCTCTTTCTTCCTTTCTTCTTTCACTCCCTCCTTTATCCCTTACGGCGCGGTTCAAGTGTCCACCGATATATGAGACAGATACTGCGCCATTTCCTTTCGCCGAAAGCCAATTATTATTATTTTGAAGCGGCGTCGGTTGCCCGTTAGCTTGAACTTCTTTGGTAGTGGTGCTTCACAACTGTAAAAATCACTAACTCTCTCAAGCACTGGACAGCGAAATAAAAGTGAAATCCGGGGCTTCATGTCAACAGATCTAATTTAAACAAAGGAAAGCAATAAAGCTCAATTTTTGAACAATGCTTTGTGACCAAAAATAATCCAAGTGTTTCATATTGCTTTTCACTTGTGCTTGCTGGTTCGTTGTCTGAGATTCCTTCTCTGCAGCGAAGAATGTCGACATTAAATCTTAGTTGTCTTCAGATTATCTATGTTCGAGAGAGTTTGAAAGGCGCTGGATACGACTCTCACTGCTTGTGTGGCAAGGTGTCGAAAGGTTTGATATGACGGCGCTGCCCAAAAAGTCACGTAATATCTTTTTATTTCTTTCATTTATGCGCATCTCCGGGAAATATGTTGCATTTTTTTCGTCCAGTATTGCGTCTTTGTAGTTTCCTGTTGTGAGTTTTGTAATTTGTTTCCTGTATGCGTTTTCACCGGTTCTCGTTATTTTGCAGGTGTTCCCTGAATTTATATATAGGAAGGCATTTGCACGAATGTATCAGGAAATGGTGATTCACGCAGCATCGATATAATCCCAAAAACCCCAAGTTGGATGAAGATTAAATTGGCGATTTCAATGACCCTTAAATGGCGCCGCAGTTGAAGCTGTCAGTTGTCCGGATAAGAGACACAGCGGGCATATTGAAGCTGGCCTGTATCGAAACAGTTTCACGTTGTTATGACCAAAAAGCTGCTTTCTCTGAAAATGGAGCTTGGTAAGCAAAAAGAATGCCAGAAAATGATACACAGGTGTCGTCAATACAACTATGCGTTAGGGCCTATCTGAGCTAGCGGATCCCATGAGACATAACCAACATTTCTGGACAAAATCATTTTAGCGGAAAACCGTTTATGAGCGCAATTTTTTCATACAATTTAAGATTTCACAGTAACAATCAATATAACCGCAGATCACCCAACAGCGGGCATGAATTTTTTTCTAATAACGTTTTTGCTATCATCAAAAGAAACTCCATTTGCATTTCTAAGGCAGTCTTAACTGTTCGGTTAAATTGATGGAAGCACTCTGAAAGATAAATTTTGCAACATATCAGAAGAATAGACCATTACCGTCCATATTTTCACGGAGCATATTACAATATTTCAATTCTCAAAATTTTTGGTCAAGAATGTTGGACATGTACTAGGCTACTCCGCCGCCCACATCAAAACCATGGTCATAGAGTCTTTTCCTTCTTACCGTAACTTGTTTCAATCCGCTGCCCAGAAAATGTTTTTCCAATTTGCGCAATTATAAAGGAATGTTTTGTTGCCGTAAAAATGTTAGCACGGCCGAAAATGCACAGAGCTGCTGTATTTTCGGCTGCATTGAAACCGATCATCGTTCTGAAGAACGTCTTGAAATATTATTTGAATGTTTTTTTTACCGGATGATTATGCAGTTCGTGTACGCTAAGATATGAAAGTCAAACAGTAGTAAGGATTGCCAGAGCGTATACAAGAATTTAGATGTGTTCAACACTTTCTAACAGTCAGAAAAGAAATTTTCTGGTGCGATAGATCTGCGATATTGCATAATAGATGTGTTTGATCTAGTTGTATTATATCCTAGGATCCTGCTATAGCTTCTGAACGCACTGAAGAAAATGCACATTGTCCTAATTCACTGCGGGGGATTCCTTGCACCGTCTTATATTAAATTTCTTCATGTGAAAGAGATTTATTATATTAGTATATTCATTGTCGCATTAATTAACATCAACCTAATGAAGTAGGTAATGAAGTTACCAAGATATGGCTCATTGGCGACGCGAACTGCCGAAACGAAGTTTTGATATGGGCCATAAGCTGCAGCATTAGCTCTGCCAGCCTGTCATCTTCCTCTTGGCGGAGGGCGTTTCGAAAACTGAACGAAGTATATCGTGGGATTAGTTGCCTAGGAGAATAATCCAACTTGAGAAGATCCTGGTCAGTTACATCCGGCTCTATGTAAATCCGGGCTCGGTGCATTGGTCTAATTTTCACATTCAATCGCTTGTATGGTTAGGAAATCTTATCCTTGAACTGTTCGAAGATGCTAAAGAGTCACTGAGTTCAATGCGCTAGAGATGACAGGAAAGCATTTTGAATATCCGCCAGCAAAAATATTTTCCGGCTGATATGTTGCCTACATTTCGTTACAAATAATTTAAGCATTCTTGCATTTCGAAGTAATTTAGAGACGCAAAAAAATAACAACCAAATATTGTCATCATACATTCCGTAGTAATTCGGTGTTCCTTTAGTACTTGCCTCTTTACTATTAGAACAAAGGCGCTATTGAACGATGCCCCGTTCTTGCAAAGTTACTAGAATTTATAAAGCAAAATAGATGCGAAAGGAACCTGTTTTTCGATTAATGCAAACTTTTAATTATTTTTTTCCTGATAACTGCGATATTTATCATGTTTTCTTTATCCATCTTTAAGCGGCTACACTGTCTTAACATGCTGCGAGGTAGTTGCTTCTTTTATTCGCAATCGATGAGAACTGCTGTTGATGCACCAATAAACTTCACGGACCACATATCCTTGCCGAAAGCACAAAAGCTTCAGAAGCAACAACTTACAAGTGCGTCTAAAAGGTACTTTCGGTAGCGAAGATACATATGTTAAGGGCCGGCATTAACAAGAAAGTCTGAACTGGCTTGATTGCTCAGCGAAATATTGCTGGGCACCATACTCTGAGAAAGAGAACGACTACTCGCTGATGTAAACGTTTGCGCTGGCTGGCGGTTAATTCTGTAGAAGAAGAACAATTAAAATATAGCCGATTTTATACTAAAGTAACCGCTCGAGACTTCGTAAAGAACCAGAGAAACTTTAGATGTTGCTCATTAAGGATGCAATTGAGATCCGACCCCCGTTTGACGGGAAGTATTACCGCTTCGTATAACGAACACGAAAATGAGCCACAAGGTATTATAAAAACAAAAAGAATCGAATGGCGTTTGAGTGTCTCCAGTTTGTACCAAGAAACAGTGCTATCAGCTTTTCGTAGCTCATAGTAGCAAGATGCAATGCTGGAAGTGATCACACAAGACGAAACTAGGTTTTCCTCTCTTGGCAGTATAGTTAATTGACACAGTCTGATCCTTTTCTCTGGTGTGCGATTCTGTTTGTATGTCTCGGAGGTTTTTGTCTCCGCAACTTTTTGACAAATGTCTTGACAGAAATATGAAGAAATTATCTGAATGTACAAGCGAAGACATTTTGCTAGTTGGTGTGGGTTCGCATTAAAAAGAAACAGTGCAAAGGAAGCGACAAGAAAGAGACAACTGCACCAGTGATCGTCCTGTTCTCTTTCTTGTGCCGTTTTTTGCAGTTTTTTAACGATGTAGTTCAGTGTATATTTTTTCTTGGGTGACACTATAGAAAGTGCTTGCAGGGTTTAGGTTAGCACTCACATTTTGTCACTAAAAAAAAAAAAATCATATCTCCCCGTTTCAACAAATTGGCATGCGTTTTCAAACAAAAAAAAAAATCTGGTTAATTAGCATGCTTCGGACATTGGGGCCGCCAAAGCCGGCTACAACGAGCTATTCGGAAAAGCACTGTAAGATAGATGGAGTATGTAACAGACTGATGAAGTTGTCACTACTAAGTCGGCAGCTAGCAGCAGGCATAATTTTTCATAAAACATGCTTATTAATTGCTATTTTCTCATTGAGTCGAAAGGCCATTGTCATTTGAATGAAATTTCGTTGACTAGGCCGACTATAAGCCAAGAGGCAGAAATATCACGCTTATCACATCAGATATGGATGGCTAAAAAATAAGTAGCATGAAAGTTGGATAACTTATTGAATATAAAACTGAGCTTTGCTGACCTCGGCTCATTATCGCGCAGTTTCAACGTTCGCTTATGACTCTATATTTTCATTTCTCCATCCAGTACAACATACAATACAGCAAACAAAAAGGACGCTAGTGCTGTCACGTTTGGCAATGTGTAAGAACTGGAGGGAAGTATATGAGGCCTAAAAAAAAAAAAACTAGAGCCATAGCTTTGCTTTCTAACCGAAGTGCGCTGCTCAGATCGATGATTATTAAAACAACTTCCCCACCGAAATTCCGCAGCTCATTAAGAGGATGATGCCAATGCAGCGGCGCTATTTCAGCTTAAAAGTTGAACAATTCGGTTCCACTCTGACACTGTTTAGCAGTCCTACTCCGCTGAGTCCGGAGGGCGGCGACGAGATGGTCGTAGACCTGGTGTAGATTCTGGACCAGGGGCCGTATTCTGTAATTATCGATTTCACTTTCCATTTCATTTGGCCGTGACGCCAATGGGTGTAAAGCAAAAGCAGGTACGAATAGGTAACAAAGACAGACAAAGCCGGCCTGACCGCAGCACCAATGCCAGCAAATTTCGTTCCGCCGCATCCAGTCCGGCGGATTCACACGGACTACGCTCCGTCACTCATGGGCGTCGTAGCCGGTCATCAAGTGCCACATGGGTAGGAGACGCGTTCATGCAAGCAGGGGCTGTACTCTAGAGGTATATGCTGCTCATTTTAAAGCGAAAGCTTTACGGCCGCAGGTTGAGCAGTTTCGCGTGATGCCCGGAGAGGCGTGCTGCGCATGCGCGAGGAGCAGTGAGGACACACGGCGCATTTTCTCTCTCGCTCCCTAGTCCCAACTGCGCATGCGCCACTAGTAGCACCGAGCCACAGGTGTTCCGCCGCTGCGCAGCGCCGCGCCTTTCCTCAAAATGCAACATTCAATTTTCAGTTCTCTCTTTCTTCTCCCCCTCCCTTTTTATCCCTTCCTTTAGGGCGCGGTTCGGGTGTCCACCGAGATAAGCGATGGTGTCTTCGGCTGACGGTACTCGTGGAGTTTTCTGCGCACTCGTGCGGTGCCGCACGTTCGGCTGGCTGTCACTCGTGCGGTGCCGTACGTTCGGCTGGGACGAGCACGACACGAGTGCGCGCTACCGCGCCACTGTGGAGACTGACGGTGGAGCGCGGTGCAATCCCGTCGTGCAGCGTGCGCTAGCAGGCTCCGGGAGAGCCGGCAGCAGACGACTCGGCGAACGTCTCCTGCAGCTTCACTACCGCATTACAAATGCAGCGGAAAAAGGAAATGCACAACAAATGTCGCGCTGGCTTTCTTCTTGCATTGTTGGAGTCCAGTAGTTCATCGGAAAGTGAAGATGAGCTAGTCGCCGCTATTCATGAGCATGGTCGCCTGTGCCAGCGGCCGAAAGTGTAGAACTTCGTGACCAGCGTAGTGCCCCAATACAGCGATGAAGAGGTACGTTTAATAACGGCAGTTCGTTGCGTCTATCTGCTGTGCCCCGCTGTTTGGTCTTTTTGTTCTCTTTCATTTCTTTCATGTGTCTATTTTCAGTTCCGGAGGCATTTTCGGCTGACCAGAACGACTTGCAATTTATTGATGACGCAGTTTGAAGACTCAAGCTGGTTTCCAAAAAGTTATTGGCATGGCGGAACACCTCAGAAGACAGCCGAAGAACACGTTTTGTCCTTTTTGTGGTAAATGACCACGTAAAGAATTATCGTTCAAAGCGCGAAACATATATGCGTTTGCACGATTTCTTTTCATATTGTAACGAAGACAGGACCGGCACAGATCACGGTCTCAGCGAAGTCCAGCGCACAGCTGGGAACTCACAAGATGGCTGTCCGAACCACACACACACTTCGTCTTTGTCCACCGGCACACGCACACTTCGTCTTCATTGTCGGCGCGCTCCCATGAGCACGCGCCATTACCCCCTCCATCAAGGCGGCGGCCCGACGCCGAAAACGAGCACGGACAGCAAAGGTAATGTTCGGTATAGACGGCGGACGGCAGAGAATACAGAGAGCTATTAAGCTGGTAAAGCAGCGGGTTGCAGCCTGTCATGGTAGGGCTTCATGCGCACCACGCGGACAGTCTCGGTCGGATGGCGCCGACGTGGTGAGGAGGTCGTGTCCCGCGGAAAAACTTCGTATGTGACATCACTTATACGACGAACCACCTCGTACGGACCGAAGTAGCGTCGGAGGAGCTTTTCGGAGAGTCCGCGGCGGCTCACAGGCGTCCATACCCATACAGAGTCGCCGGGCTCGTACCGAACGCATCGGTGTCGGAGGTTGTAGCGACCAGCGTCGAGTTGTTGTTGATGTCGAATCCGGCACCTTGCGAGTTGGCGGGCTTCTTCAGCCCGCTGGACGAATGTGTCAACGTCAGCGTAGGGGCCGATGTCTCCGTCGTTGTGAGCAGCGGGTAGCATAGCATCCAGCATGGTAGTGACACACCGTCCGTAGACCAGCTGGAAAGGTGTAAGACGGGTCGTCTCCTGTTCTGCCGTATTGTAGGCGAAGGTTGCATAAGGAAGAACTTCGTCCCACGTACGATGCTCAACGTCGACATACATAGCAAGCATATCTGCAAGCGTCCGGTTGAGGCGTTCAGTCAAGCCGTTTGTTTGGGGATGATAGGCTGTTCTCTTCCGGTGACTGGTGTGGGTGAGTTCGAAGAGAGATTGCATTAATGCCGCCGTAAAGGCGGTTCCACGGTCCGTGATGACGACTGATGGCGCACCGTGACGCAAGACGATTGATGTCATAAAAAACTGAGCCACTTCTGCAGCACTAGCGTGGGGGAGCGCCTGTGCCTCGGCGTACCGCGTTAAGTAGTCCGTCACCACAACAATCCATTTGTTCCCAGAGGAGGACAATGGGAATGGGCCCAGCAAATCCATGCCCACTTGTTGGAAAGGTGTTGTAGGCGGTGAGATGGGCTGGAGAAGCCCTGCGGGTTTAACTGGTGGTGTCTTTCGTCGCTGGCAGTCACGGCAGGTCCTCACATAATGCTGGACTGATGAGAGCAACTTTGGCCAGTAATACTTCGCACGAATGCGGGCATACGTCCGCGTAACACCCAAATGGCCAGCCGATGGCTCGTCGTGGCAGGCGTGCAAGATTTATGGACGGAGTTCGGATGGCATAACCAGAAGAAAGGTTTCCGTGTTATGGGCGAAGTTCCTCTTGTAAAGGACGCCATCTCGGAGACTGTAGGAACCCAAACCACGAACGAAAAGCCGCGGAACAGCGACGTTAAGGCCCTCCAGGTGCTCGATGAGCGGACTCAACTCTGAGTCAGCCCGTTGACGCCGGGCCATATCGGACGACGTGACGAGAGCAAAAAACGGGTAGTCGTCTTCCCTTTCGGCCGTAGCAACGTCGGCAGGTGCACGTGACAAACAATCGGCGTCATTGTGCTTACGGCCGGACTTGTACACTACCGCGATGTCGTATTCCTGGAGGCGAAGGCTCCATCTCGCAAGCCGTCCCGAAGGGTCTTTGAGATTGGCTAGCCAGCATAACGAATGATGGTCACTGACAGCTCGAAACGGGCGACCATAGAGATATGGTCGGAACTTGCTAATCGCCCACACTACCGCAAGGCATTCCTTCTCTGTGGTAGAGTAGTTTGCCTCTGCTTTTGAGAGGGAGCGGCTGGCGTACGCTATGACTTTCTCGTTGCCATCTGCCACTGAACGAGAATAGCGCCGAGACCAACATTGCTGGCGTCAGTATGAATTTCAGTGGCAGCTCGTTCATCAAAATGGGCGAGTATTGGGACAGTTTGTAGGCGGCTGCGTAGCTCGTTGAAGGCAGATTCCTGATCATCATGCCACACAAAAGATACATTGTCTCTAGTAAGCATTGTAAGGGGCTCGGCAATTGTGGAAAAGTTTTCAACGAAACGTATGTAATAGGCACAGAGGCCCAGAAACCTACGAACGGACTTTTTGTCGGTTGGGCGCGGGAACTGTGCCACAGCGGCAGTCTTCTCCGGGTCAGGACGGACTCCGTCAGCGCTTATCACGTGACCAAGAAAACTGAGCTCTTCGAAACCAAAGTGACACTTTTGTGGCTTTAGCGTCAACTGTGCCGAACGGAGCGCCTGTAACACCATTCGCAGCCGGTTGAGGTGTTCCTGGAAGCTAGGAGCAAAAATGACAACATCATCAAGGTACACTAGGCATGTCTGCCATTTCAGCCCAGAAAGAACGGTGTCCATCATGCGTTGGAAGGTTGTTGGCGCAGAACAGAGTCCAAAGGGTAGCACTTTGAATTCATAAAGGCCGTCAGGTGTCACGAACGCTGTCTTCTCTCTGTCTCTTTCGTCCACTTCGATCTGCCAGTAGCCATTCTTAAGGTCGAGTGAAGAAAAATATTTAGCGTCACGCAGTCGATCCAAGGCGTCGTCGATACGTGGAAGGGGGTAAAAGTCACGTTTCGTGACACGATTCAACTTCCGATAATCGACGCAGAATCGCAAGGTGTTATCTTTTTTCTTCACCAATACCACAGGCGAAGCCCAGGGGCTCCTGGACGGCTGTACTACGTCGTCTGCAAGCATTTCTTGCACTTGGGATCGTATAGCCTCCCGTTCCACCGGCGACACTCTGTACGGGTGTTGGGATATGGGGCTAGTCTCCTCGTTGACGATGATGCGGTGTTTGGCTACCGGGGTGCGCCCTACCTTTGATGTCGTGGCGAAGCACTCTGCGAAATCGTGAAGGAGCTCTAACAAGCGCTGCTTCTGACCCACCGACAAGCCGGGATTAATGTCCACGGTAGACAGAACGGCTGCTGCATCGCGTCCGTCCGGCGACGGTAGCTCCAGAGCACGTATTTCTGCGGGCTCAACGAAGTCGGTAACGTATGCGACGGCCGTTCCTTTCGCAATAGGCTGGAACTCTGTTCCGAAGTTGGTGATCAAGAGTGTCGCAGAGCGATCCCGTAAGCGAACAAGCCCTCTTGCAGCGCAGATTCCTTTCTCGAGTAGAAGGCTGACGTTTCTCTCTGCCATAACGTCTCGATCACCGGGCGAGTCACTTTGCACGGGGACCATCATGCTGCACCGCGGAGGCACCGTCACGTCATCAGCAGCAATACGCAGGGCGGGTATCCTGGAGTCGTCTGGGTCGGCTATTTCAATTGCTTGCGTCGGCGAAAACGTCACGCGCGGCTCTTGTAAATTGATAACGGCGCCGTTAGCTTGTAAAAACTCCAGGCCGAGAATGACATCGCGCGAACAGTGAGGTAGGACAACAAAGTCACAAACGTAAACAAATCCGTCGATTGTAACTCTCCCCGTACACCGGCCAACAGGGGTAATTAGGTGCCCACCAGCTGTGCGAATCTGAGGCCCAGTCCACGCGGTTAAAACTTTCCTCAGTTCTTTTGCTAGCTCGTTGCTCATAACCGAATAGTCCGCTCCCGTATCAACCAATGCCGTAACTGCTAAATCGTCGATATCGACCGGTAAGTCCGAAGCTGCACATCCTTTGTGATCGTCACGTGTCCTCGTTTGATAGCCGTCGTCTGGTCGGGAACGCGATGGAGGATGTTCGGCTGTTCGCTCGTCAGCGGCCTTACCTCCGCAGGCCGCTGGGTCTAGTTTCCCCGGCGAGGACTCGGTGAGCGGCTGAAACGGCTTGTCGAAGGACGGGGACTCGGCGAACGATAGCGGGTAGAGGTTGGTGGGCGGTAGTCAGGGCGAGGGAAATCAGTGTGAGTGTGATCCCGGCGCGTTGACAGGTGCTCCTCAATTTCGCGGGGCCGTTCGCCATTGGGCGGACAGGGGACTCGCGGATGAAATCCGCGAATTCCAGCTCGGCGATAAGGGCACCACCGCAAGATATGGCCAGCCTCACCGCAGTGGTAGCAAAGGGGCCGCTGGTCAGGTGCCCGCCACACGTCCGTCTTCCGCAGTCTGGCCTCGGGCAACACAGGGACAGGCGGGGGCCGCGGCTGGAAAGCAGATGCAGATGGGCTTGTGCTCCAAGGGGCGAGGTCGCAGTTCTGTCGGAGTACCGACGCGTACGTCTGGCGCGGGGGCGTCGGTGTAAGGGCAGCAGGGGCAACAGGTTCAGGGACCACCTGCTGCACTTCCTCTCGGATAATTTGTGCTAACGATGGGCACTGCGGCTGCGACTGGGCAGAGAGGCGCATTTTGTGCAGCTCTTCTTTGACGATAGATCGAACCAGCTCCCGAAGGGTGTCAGCGGAGTCGCTGGAGGCTGGCGCAAAGTCGGCAGTTGATACGGTGTTCACGGCGCGATTGTAATAGCGGGCGCGTTGTTGCAGGGTCTTTTCGACGGTAGTGGCCTCCGATAGAAACTCCGAAGTGGTGTTAGGTGGGTTTCGCACAAGCCCAGCAAACAGTTCTTCTTTTATCCCGCGCATCAGGTGGCGCACTTTCTTGTCCTCGGCCATGTTTGGATCCGCCCTTCTGAACAGTCGTGTCATGTCCTCATAATACATTGCGACGCTCTCATTGGGTCGCTGGTTCCTTGACTGCAGCGCCGACTCAGCTCGTTCCCGACGGTCGGTGTTGACGTAGGTCGCCAGCAACTGGCTACGGAACCGTTCCCAAGAAGGAAACGTTGTCTCGTGGTTCTCGTACCACGTCCGCGCCGAGTCGTCAAGAGCGAAGTAAACATTGTGCAGCTTCCGCTCCGCATCCCAGCCGTTGTACCTGGCAACGCGCTCGAACTGGTCAAGCCAGTCCTCCGCGTCCTCAAACACTTCGCCATGGAAGGTCGGCGGCGTTCGCGGCTGGAGGACCAGGAAATGAGCAGCTGAGTTCCCGTTGTCAGCCATAGCTGCCGCGTCTCTGTTGCTAGCCATAGGTGCCGCGTCAGTCCTGCGCGTCGCAGCTGGAGCCCTGGTCCTAGGGGATAACGGACCGTACTCTGGTGACTGACCTTGGATTCGGCGGCTCGTACTGCGATGAATCGGAGTCAAATCCGTGTTCATAGAGAGCCTTCGGGGCACGTAGATGTTGGAAAGTACCCAGCACCTCCACCAAAAATGTAACGAAGACAGGACCGGCACAGATCACGGTCTCAGCGAAGTCCAGCGCACAGCAGGGAACTCACAAGATGGCTGTCCGAACCACACACACACTTCGTCTTTGTCCACCGGCACACGCACACTTCGTCTTCATCGTCGGCGCGCTCCCATGAGCACGCGCCAATATGTATGTTCACAGGCGTTCCCAGTCACTCAAATGCTTGACTCGTTTTTGCAAGTATGCTGGTAACAAAGCCACCTTTAGATCTGTAGCACAGCTGTTTGGAATGGCAGAGAGCACACTGCATAGTGTGGTGGACAGAGTTGCGGGCTTTTTTGGAGGACGTTGCTCCAATGTACATAAGGATGCCCGGAACAGAGGCAGAGAAGCTCTAGACGAGCTCTGATTTCAAAGCGACAAGTTTGCTTTCCTGCAGAACCTTTAGAAAATATGTGCTTTTTCTGGTACAGTTATTGCGCTAATGCATGTGCATTTCCAATTTTTGAATGGCGTGTATATGCTTGCTGATAATTAAAAAGATGATTGTTTATATCCTATCTTTCACTGTTTATTAGTTCGTGCTCGTGGTTATGTTTTAGCTGCAACTATAGGTCATGCCTTCGCACGTACGAGACCGAATGAATGGTAAATCGACTGCAAGCATGATGAAGTGGCAGGGATGGTTTATGGCATGCGTCTTTCTATAAGAAGATTGGGACCGCGCCGTATAGATTTAACCACGCGTACTTTCACGTGATTATTTAGCTGAAGGATCGATCCTCGCGCGCCTCATAATCGTCAGCGCATTGTGATATAGCGGTGCCTGTCCCGTTGTTTCCTTTTTTTTAGATCGCTGGATTTCCAGACCTGCTGGGAGCTATTGACGGCACCCACATTCCTACACGGTGTCCAGACAACAGAATCATGGCCAGTTTTGTCGACAGGCATGACATGCCTACCTATGCCCTCCAAGGAGTTTGCAACGAGAGAAGAATGTTTAGAGAGGTGTTTTGTGGTCCCACAGGACGGCTTCACGACGCCAACGTATACAGTTACTCTTTCTTGAGTGAGAAGTTGCCTGCAGCATGTCAAGCGGGCCGCTTCCATGTTCTCGGAGATGCAGCGTACCCTCTTCGCGAGTATATAATGACGCCGTTCCGCGACCACGGACACATGACTTCACTAGAAAGGAGATTCAACTTCAAATTGAGCCAAACGCGATCACGGATCGAGAACACTTTCGGAAGTCTGAAATGCAGATTTCGGCAGTTGCTGCACCTCGAGTTTCACGAATTGGAGAGGGCCACAAAATTCATTATCGCCTGCTGTGTGCTACACAATATTTGCATAATTAACGGGGATGAGAACCATGAAGAAGTACAGTTGGCAGACGACCACAGGACCACCAACAACACGCCACCAGATGAGACCACGACAGAGAGACTGCTGAGGCAACTGGGCGAAGTGAAAAGGCGCGCTTTGGCGCAATCTTTTTCTTGAAGACAAGGACATAAATGCAACGTATGGAAGGCTTTTATTTCATTTATCAAAGAGAAAAGCCGAATGCAAAAACACTTCGTAGCTCAATACACCAACTGGAAAAGCCATACATCTTTTGAGAGGAGGCTTCTGTTTAGCTACATCTTTTCTTTGTGCCTTCTCTCCCTGGCCTCTTCCTTGTCCTTGTGTGTATTCCAAAGAACCTCGCCAAAAGTGAGCCTTGTTTTCTTCGCGGCTGGAGGCGCAGTCTCCACAGTGTCAGCGTCAGCACGTGGTGCTGCTACACTGGCCGCCCCGTTGTCTGATGTGCCAGCCTGGCTTGTACTCGGTGCCGGTGTCATGCGCTCAACGCGCCCCACACCTCGCAGTATCTCGGGGCATACACTGTAGTCTACCGTAGCTACCATGGCCATTTCCTGCGCAAAAGGAATTTCTACAGGACATGCGCTCAACGCGCCCCACACCTCGCAGTATCTCGGGGCATACACTGTAGTCTACCGTAGCTACCATGGCCATTTCCTGCGCAAACGGAATTTCTACAGGACTTGCCCCGCTCTGTCTGTTGTGCTTGCGCGCGTTCGCGTACTTCTTCTTCACCGTCTTAAAGCGGTTTTCACACTGCAACGCGGTTCTTTTCTTTCCTGTCACTGTTTCCACTTCTGCCGCGATCGCAGCCCACATGCTTTTTTTGTCCTTGAATTTCTTCATGGGGCCCACGTCGGGCATGTAAAGGGCAACTTTTTCAAGAAGTAGGCGTGTTTCTTTGTCGTCCCACATGGAGACGAATTCTTTGCCGGAAGGCCCTCCATCTGTGACAGATATGACATACTGTATACTATATTTGTCGACTGTATTCCATTGTATAGCACAAAGCATGTTCTTTTTAAATACGCATATGCGTTGCAATGGGTCTCACTCATTTTTTTCTTTACATATAAGGTTAGTTTAATTTTTGTTCGTTGCATGTTCGTCGTGGTTATTTTCATTTCAATGACGTTTTTAATAAACTGAACCCAAAACGAGCTCTGTGTGTGTGTGTGTCATTTAATTGGCTGCTTAAATAACGCAGCACGTGAGTTGGACGCTGCCAAAACAATGAATAATGTGGTTGCAATAAATTTAGAAAACACAATTGCAAAAATTTTATTTTATGTTTAATTTAATTGCTGAACCTCATTTATAATGCATGCGTCCTGCAATCCAGGGGCGGACAACGGGTCGGAGACTTGTCATGCATGGGAAAACCGCATCCTTCACCGTTTTTTTCTTCGGACCGAAAAATTTGATGACATGCAATTGAACAGACTATACTATTCCCTAACCGTCCCCTCCATGCATTGCCAGATATGAATCCGGCCTCGGCATACGCGTTAGGTGACGCCCATTTCAGGTCATTTCAGAAAACGACGCCTTGATTGAAGATCAGATATTTTAATTAACATCGATTGCGTGGCTGCTAACACTGAAAGAGGACAGAAGAACATGCGTGGCACAGCAATATTCGAGAAGCACACCGGCCTTCACGGCGTGTCCCTGCTACGTTGCGCTCTCCACGAATGGTTTCAGTAGTCTGCATAACGGGCATACTGCAAACACTGGGAGAAGGCGGAATCAGGTTACGAGTCGAGTTGCCATACCTGCAAGTAAAATATTTTTTTCCCTGTTCTCTGAAATTCGTTTATTGATGTTGTGACTTTCAGTCAGTTTTAAACACTTTCACGACTCCTGTAACTCGATGTCCCATTTTTGCACGCTCCAATTTAATGATGTACAATATGCGCCAGCTTTAAACAGACGTCTTACCTGTCAAGTCATCCCCTCTGGATGTCTCTTGGCCCTCTTGAAGTGTTGCTATGACCTCTTGCACTTTAGATGGATCTAATATTCAATGACAGAAAAACACGCACAAATATTAGCAACCCATGAAAAGCCAGGCTGGCTCCTTGCAGTTAAAGTTCATTTCATTCCCCATCCCGTATCCTTCAAATAAAAGTTTTTTTTTCTTACCTGCCTGAAGAGTTTGCTGTTCTTCGTTTGTAAGCTCACGTTTAAAACATTTCCCGTCGACATATAGCTGAACTGAATTCATTGTGCAGCGGCACCAGCAACACTTCTCACAGGCGATGACTTTCGATGAACTGTCGTCTGGTGAACTCAAATTCCGCGCGATCTTCGCAGATGGCGCTCGAGGTGAAAGAAACACGTTGCACGCTGCCGCACGTTCGGCTGGCACCGTGATGAAGAGCAACTCGCGTAGTATTTGACGTCACTTCCTGAGCACCAGCACGGAGGCAGTGCGGCTCAGCCGAAGACACCATGAGACGGTTACTGTGTTTTGCGCGCTCGCCGCGCCATCTGGCATGACGTCACACCGCGAGGCTTGACGCCGCCGCCGTTTGGTATGACGCAACACCGCGTTCCTTGTCGTTGCGCTCGCCTTCGATCGCTTCGCCAGCTGCGTCGCATGCCAGATAACATGTCGGAGGATGAAAAGGAGAGCTCGCATGCGCCGCAACCACAGTTGTGTCATCTTTAATGCGACAACAACATAGCTGGACAACCAGACTAACCTGCACTTGCAATCAAGATTAACCAAGGCTAACGATGCTATGCATTAGCTTTCGCTACGTATATCCTGGCATAGCCGAGCTAAGCCAGTAAACCGCATCGTTCATTGGGTGACCAACCTCTCGCGATCAACCATGGATTTAACCGCCACCTGTCGGGTAGGCGCGTTGCCTATCCAGTGTGCGGAACGCACTCAACGTTGTAGGCCAAGCCGCGTCTACTTACCCGATACACTGCAGCTTTCGCACTCTAACTAGATTCAGCAATTCGCAAGTTTCGTAGATGGTGGCGCCGCGCACCGGTGAGGCCGAGAAACGCCACAGAGATGATCGGCGCGAGCAGGCGCAGGCGTGTGTGCGGGAGCTAGGACTTCGCAGTTTTTTACTTTGTTCGAGCTGCGCGTCAGCGGCGTCTTAAGGCTGTTTGCGATGGAAAAAAGAAGAAAGTACAAGAGCAACAGGTTGTGCTGCGTGCCACAGTCCACAAACCAGGCAGTGTGCGGACAAACAAGTCTGCATTCTTTTCCCGCTGACGCCCGTCTGAAAAAGCTGTGGGTGATTAAGCTGCGCATCGGGAAACGTGTGACACCGCCGATGAAGGTGTGCAGTGCCCACTTTGTGGAGGACGACTTCCGGTTGCGGCAGTCGCATTTCGCTTATGTACGACGTCAGTGCACGAATCCCAGGTAGTAGAAATCACGGAGTGCTCCACTACGGCGTCAGTCTTGAGTCGCTTTGAGACGTTAAACCTTACAAAACAAACCAAATACTGAAACTGCTCGCGAACGGCAATGATTTTCATTCAAATTTGCGTGCATGCCTTTCTCACCTAACGCCTCTGCAAGCGGGAACATCGTTACGGGAGCCGCGAACGTGTACGCACGGTGCCAAAAACGTAGTAAATGTAGAGCACTCGAAGTGGCGTGCTGTAGAGCAAGTGAATTTAAACCATATCGCGGCACTCTTGGCTGTGCGGTTATTTCTGCTCGGCTGCGCTCGTGCGCAAATATCAGTACTTACTTTAGAATGTCCCTTCATTTCACCCGCACAGCACAACTCGCGTGATCGAGAGAGAGCAATGTGCATTGCCGCTGCTGCATGCACGCACTTTTCACTGCGATTCGGGCACCGCTTGAGACCGCACTGCCTATGAAACGAGATCTGGCCTCGGTTATCGCAGGGCCGTTTCACATGATGCTATTGTTGCCGCAGCGCAGTGCGATTTATGCCGCTGTGCGAGAGAAATGCATGTCGTTCTCGTCGCAGGGCCACTGCGACAGACTTTCAACAAGGTGGTCGCACTGTCGCAGCGTCGGTGCGGTCGCAGCGACGGCCACAGTAGTCAGCCTGGTTGTCTGCTTTGAAAAGGCGAAAACGTATTACTGAATATTATAATACATCATGGCTCGATATTATTACCCGTGATTACGAAATCAACGCCTGCCACGATGTTTGACATTTATTGCAGCGGAAGAATTTTCGGCCACTGAAAGGCCGCACCGACGCTAGGGCGCTGGTGCCGACGGCACCGACTGAATTCATCGTTGTCATGTGAAACGGCGGCTGCAATTACCGTCGCAACGGCAGTGCGACCGGGCCGTTTTTTTTTTCATTCGCGTCGCACCATACTATAATTTGTATGCAAAATGTAGACTCACATACCTGCAACGAGGCATCAATTCCATAAACGCACTTCACTTCGTGCGGCTTCTGCTTCACGGGCGATGTTTGCAAGCAGAAGCCTTGCACTGTTGCAGACGCAGGGGAGCAATCCTTCAGGCCACAGCAGATCAGGTGGCCGGCGTTGAGGACTTCTTCGCCTTCAATCAAGCACCGGATTCGTCTTTTCTCTTGTCCAATATGTTTCATTATGTCTCCTAGACACAATGGCCGAGTAAACGAAGGTGGCGTGGTTGCTAGCGAGCGAAGAGCACAACAAAGAGACCGGCCGTACGCTGCGCTTATGGACTAGACCAGCTATACGGCCGCACGGATCATCTCTCCGGGAGCCATATTGGATTGCCTCGCGCGTCACCTATAGCCCGTGGAACTTCCGGATAGTTGAACCAAAGCTAATTTTTTTCGCTGTCCATTTTGCGTTCATTCGGTTCTCTCAGTTGTTTCTCAGATTTACCGGCAGCTTTCAAGTGTCTGTGGCAAGCGACCCGGTCATTGGGTGGTTGCCGGCTGGACATCACCATTGCCTGCATGCTTCAGCCAATGGCAGCTAGTGGTCAGGTCCGGTCGCCTGCTGTTGACAGAACGTTGTGATCCATCCCACCATTGACACGATGCATATTGCATCCAATGGCAACCAGCCCAGTCCGGTCTGGTAGCTTGCTGTTGAGAGAAAGCTGCCATATCTCTCAGCATTTGCTGCATATTGGATCTAATTTCAGCCAATGGTAAGGTCCGGCCGCCAACCACCCAATGATAAAATGGCGAGAATATAGCCGAGAATATAGCCTAGTAGGTTGTTCAATGATGATTAAACGCGCTCGACTTTTTACAAAACCAGACACAAAACTAAAACATTAGCAGTTAAATGTAATGAATTAGCAGTGCCTTAGCTCGGCTATGACAGGATATACGTAGCGAGAGGTACGTTTCCCTGGCTGAGCTTGCTATGGTCACTATGTTTAGCAATGAGAGACATTGGGTATACACATCTGTTATTCATTTTGCTTGACATAGACGAAGACTGCCCGATGATATGTGAAGTAGCATACACCGGTGTCAATTTTCTGTATACAGTATTCCGATTTGGTAAAGCCTCTTTAGTATACAAAGTATACAGTAGTTCCCCATTGTGTAGACTGGGTGTGAGGGTCCGAAGCTAAATAAAAATCAAAGTTCTCTTTCATACACTAAGAGAGTTCTGTTTCCTGTGGATATCACCCAAAGTCACAGACAACTGTGAAAACGTGCCGTAGGCTGGTATACACGTGGCAACAACATCAATCGTCCGCTTGACAGATGTTTCCGGTGCCACGTAGACTTATTGGATGATAATGCCTCTTTCCAGAAGCAGAACCAGCAGGCTTCCCCATTATTCACCGTGAAAGAAGGGAGATAGATAGCTGACAGCGGTGATACCTTTCACGTACACACAGACTCCAGCGTTATTTGGTTCAAGCCAACTGCGAGGCGACCACCTCAGGATCGGAAGAGCTAATCTTCTCTTGTCTATACCACCATTTAGCAGCGGCTGGACTCTCCTTCCCTGCATGCATGTGAAACGTTGTGATACAGACGCCTACTATATCTCCGCCTTTTATAAGCGATCGTGCGCATGAGACGCGGGGTTCCTATGATAGAGCGGTGCGCGGCGATTCGGCTACGAACAACGCGGCGCTGCTGCGGTGTCTTTCTGGTTACCATGGCATCGGCGCATGCGCAAAACTGCTCATCCGCGTGACGTCAAGCTCTGCTTAGACGGTGGAACGGGCGCGCGGCGACGGCGAAGCGCATGCCGCAGGTTGCTCCTCTTCGGTTGCCATGGTAACGGCGCATGGGCATAACTGGCCACTTCCATGTACTGCGTATTGCTCGACTGGTAGCGCAGTGTAGCTCACGCTACAAAAGTTGAGCGCGCTGAACCATCATCAACCACCCATTGGTGGGGTCAATTGCCACGGTCGCTTGAAAGCCGCGGGTATGCCTGAGTGACCCCTGACAGAGGACCGAATGTACGGTAAAGAGTGAACGGAAAATGAACAGTTTATTGAATACTTCCCCAGGTGGCATGATGGGAATGTTCCTGTCACGAACAGCGTGACGCCTGTTTACTTTACGCGAAAGGGAGCAGAAACCAATGCTAGAGGACCAAATGGAAAGGAAAAGATTTGGGTCGTTACAGTGTACGGTTTAGCAGTACTTCATTTATTTCACATCTGAACATTTTGGAAATAATACATTTCATTTATGTTGGTATTCATTTTAATAGATCCCTCTGACATTTTCACTGCAATTCTGTTATCTCTTTCTGATATTCAGTACCTGCGGTAATTATATTTGTGAGAAATCGATGCTCTAACGCGCCTTTCCAAGCACTCTATCGCCGAGAGTAAGGCATTGATACTTAGAGTGGCTCCGGAATATTCATTCAGTTTTCACGAAAATTAACCTGTACTCCTTAGACTCTAGTTTTCTTCTTTACAGCTCAGCCAATGCCTGCACATTTTATGTATTTAATTATGGTCCACATTACGTGAGGTTCGCCCTTGCCGCGATATCTTCCATGCAAATCTTATTATATCTTTAATGCAGGGAAAGATGAAACATTGTATCTGCCGCTGGGGCATTATTGCTATCTGAATATTTTTTGTAATATAGGGAACTATGGCCGCCAAGGATTCCTAGCTGACCTTTTTAAACATATTTCATTTGCCATCACTTCATGTTTACGCAATCCAGGTGGGACAAGTCATGTTTCGATTTAATAGAAACAGCATAATCCTGCATGAAAGCATGAAGGAGGAAGTTGTAATAATCTGCAGATTTCCCCAGAGACCTGATCATTGTCAATGCGCACGCCACCAGGCCAACGGCGCTGTTTCCCTCAGTTTAATGTAATAGTTTCTCGTTCCAGCCCGGCACAGAACTTGTGCTTAGCGCATTGTAGAGCCCCCATCTTGATTTTAATAAACTTTCTACTGCATCAGTTGATGCCAATATATCCAAACCGGAAAATATTATACCGACCACTTGCCCTTAGGCAAGATGCTGATTAACATCGACCTTAAAGGGTTTCTAACTTGCACTCATACAGCACCGTACTGCATCGCCAAGAAGAAAAACACTGCCTCAGAACGAAAAGCCAGCGGCGTCGCAGCTCGCTGCGCACTCTTTCGAGGCGGAGAGCCGTATACCCAACACCTGCGTCACGCGAGGGAGGTGCTTCACGTTGAGAGCAGCTGTATCGCAAGCGTAACTAGACGAAGTGGAACAATATTTTGGATACGGGCATCTCAGGACACAGACGCGTTACAAAATTATTCAAATTGGAATAGTCCTCAAAACAACTGCCTCCAAGTTCTCAATATAAATATGCACACTAACTTCTGGCACTAAAAAAGTTTATTAACGAATTTTAGTTAATTACTGAATTTACGGGAACAGCTATTATCCTACTCTGTGTCTACCTGGCCAAATTACCGACGTGCAAAAGCGGCATTAGCGTACAGCGTTTGATATTTTAAAAAAATCAGTAAAATCTTATTTTTAACGCGCATTATAACTCGATTTAACTCGCCTTCTACATCGCACGTTAAGCGTTGTCCTGAACATCTGACGTAGCGCTACTTTAATCCTTTTTTGCCGTCATTTGGGGTTGATCATCATAAAGAAAAGTTCAGTTCAGTGGTGGCGCCACTTGCAATACCGGCGCGTCCGCTACCCTCGCTGGTTCGTCTTTCGCTGGACGCTGAAAATAGTCGCCATAAGCCTTAGCTTGTTTTTTCCATGAATGCATACCTACTCCATTTTTAGTGTCGTAGCCGTGGCTTATGCTACGAGTGCGGTGGTCACTATAACCAGATTTTATGTTCCACATCTGAGCGCCGGTGCGATTCAAATGACCGCCGCTTGCTGCCTGTCTGACCAGGAGGCTATGACGTCAAATTCTTCGCTTCAGGATTGAAAAGGCGGTTTGGCGAGCGCTCGTAAAATCACAAAAATAAATCCTTCGCTAAAAAATACCCAAAATTTTTACTACCTCTTTGTATGACGGCAGAATGAGAGTTCATCTTCAGCATTATCTTGAACTTTCAAAATTTGATTCTTTTTGTTATTAAATTTGTGATGTGCGTTTCTAGCTTGAGACGCATACAACTCAAGAATGAGCATGCAGATTACCCTTAAACAGGCCCTCCAGAGAGTGGCGTCTATCGATTGTCATTACGTCGCGGTTAATTCGCTTATCCATGGTCAATATCATAGCATTTGTCAGCCCCCCCCCCCCCCCCCCGCCATTCTTCCATTTCACGCTACTAGGTACAATGGCATTAACCACGACCTGATTAGAATAGGCCAATGCCATTAGCAGGAGGGCCTGCTTTATGCGGCATGTGGCCATTCGTTCTGGAGTTGCGTCGACTATAGTTTTCTGCTAACGGCGTCCACTATTTGCTTAGTCTTACAATCAAGTATATTTCTTCTTTGACGCATTCGTTTCGATTTCAAGAAGTAGAGGTTGACATATTCGGTGTTAAAAACGTTCTGGTGTCGGCAATCTATGCACACAATTGGTCACTATTTTAGGTTCTGGCGACGTTCATTTTCAAGGCACTGAGCAGAGACAAGAACTTCTAGCCTTGAAAATTCCCACACAGATAATTCAGGCTATCTGCCACAGACTTTACATCTTAAATTGAGCTGAAAGCTTTTTCCTTAAAAATTCGTGGCGTTCTTTCAACTTATACTCACCTCCAGTCTAGTTTGAGAAATGTGTCAATTAGCCCCCGAAAAAAAAAACACTAATGCACTATTCCACTGCATTACTCAAACAATCAGTGCCAAACATATAGTTAAGGAACAGCATTCAAGCTCTTCCACATCTACACACTGTTGTCCAAACCAACGTTTACGAGCTGAGCTACCTGGCGAGAATTTGCACTTTATGCATACCTGCTTCTTAGACACTAATTCCTTGCCGAGAATTTGGGTTTCGATATTATCCGCTCTTTCAATTCATGCTTGGGCATGCAAATAAAGGGTTACCATGCGCCTACCTCTCATTACAAAAGAGGTCATTTCCATGCTCATAGCGCTTTGAAAGGTCCATTTTGTCCTGCATTAAACCGCTAGGGAAACCAATAGCTTCTTCGAAAATAGAAGTGTAATGAGAAACGGGCGCCCAATGGCTTCGTACTTTTACCGTTCCAGCTGTAGATCAGTTGCCATATACCATGTTTTGACGGTCGGCTGCTTTCTGGGCGCATTCCGCCCTGTAAAAGGGTTCCCCAAAATGTATTGCTTTGTGGAGTTTAACGGCCCGAAGCGAAACATGTGCCACAAGGAATGACGTTTACGAGGGGCGCCTGGGATGGCGTGACGTGCGCAGACATCGTAGAGCACGCAGGGTTTTTTTTTTAGTTCGCCTCAGTCAATCGCCTCGGAATCGAAGCTATGACACTGACATGAAGTGTACAGTGAAAAGAAGCTGATAGGCTGATGCGGTTATAGGGGCTACACTGAGGTGTAAAATAGCCAAAAGCAGGAATCACAGTGTCAATATTGTCACGTAGTGGTGACGGCAGTCGAAGCAGCGATGAAGATGGACGAAAGGGTCTACTAAAAGAACTGTTTATTGGGCTGACTTGCACCCAAAATGGACTGAATCACTCGGTGGCGGCGAAGCGACAAGCGTGCTCGGCGGTCGTCGAACAGAATGCCCGCCGCTGTCGGCCGTGCTCAATTTAAAGCTGATAGCGAACATTCGAGATAAAGGACGCAAAGTTACTAGAACATTCCGGAACAACGTAGAATCAGCTTTGCCTGGCTGCGATAAATCGAGATAAATCTAGCCGCGTCTTGCGTCGCAAACAAAGCGATAAGGTGGTGTCGCGGCAGATTTGAAAAACGAACAAACACTGGAAATATTCGCGGCATTACTCCCCTCTCAAAGAAGCATCGACCCGATGCATTAAAACAAATAATGCGACTAGTAAGGGAAAAAAACGGATCTTGCGAAAATAGAGCATGGAAATGCAGCGGCCTTTAGCGCGCATAATACGGCTTCAGACGGACTACATGGACAACTTCTGGTCGTACGCGGCGTCGCTGGGATGCAGTCATTGCGTCAGGGATGACTTCATAATCCAGTTCACCCAGCCGACGAAGAACCTTGTACGGGCCGAAATAGCGGCGCAAAAGCTTTTCACTCAATCCACGGCGGCGAATGGGTGTCCACACCCAGACTTGGCCTCCTGGCTTGTATTCCGCGTTGCGTCTTCGTAGGTTGTAGCGTCTGGCGTCGGACCGCTGCTGATCTTTGATCCGTAATCGGGCAAGCCTTCGAGCTTCTTCTGCGCGTTGAAGGTAGGCGGCAACGTCGACGTTCTCTTCTTCTGTAACGTTGGGCAGCATGGCGTCTAGCGTGGTCGTGGCATCCCTGCCATGGACGAGCCTAAAAGGCGTCATCTGGGTGGTCTCCTGCACTGCGGTGTTGTAGGCGAAGACGACGTAAGGCAGGATGACATCCCAGGTTTTATGTTCGGCATCGACATACATAGCGAGCATATCGGCGATGGTTTTGTTCAGGCGCTCGGTCAGTCCGTTGGTCTGCGGATGGTATGCAGTTGTCCTCCGGTGGCTGGTTTGGCTGTAGCGCAGGATGGCTTGCGTGAGTTCCGCCGTGAATGCTGTTCCTCTGTCCGTGATGAGCACATCGGGGGCGCCGTGTCGAAGAAGAATGCACTCCACGAAAAATTTGGCCACTTCTGCTGCTGTTCCGTTCGGTAGGGCTTTCGCCTCGGCGTAGCGGGTCAGGTGGTCGGTCGCTATGATGATCCACTTATTTCCAGATGTTGACGTTGGAAAAGGGCCAAGCAAGGCCATGCCAATCTGCTGAAAGGGTCTTGAGGGAGGTTCAATGGGGTTCAGAAATCCTGCTGGTCGTGTGGGAGGAGCCTTTCGTCGCTGACAATCTCGGCATGTTTTCACATAGTGTGCGACATCGGCAGACAGTCGGGGCCAGTAATACCTGTCTTGAATGCGGCGGAGGGTGCGAGTAAACCCGAGATGTCCAGCTGTCGGCTCGTCGTGTGAAGCCTGTAGAACTTCTTCGCGGAGACAAGTAGGTACAACAAGGAGGTAGGCTGTTTTGTTCGCTGTAAAGTTCTTCTTCACAAGGACCTCATTCTGCACACAGAAAGAAGACAGTCCTCGCTTGAATGAAGCGGGGGGTGAAGAAACCTTGCCTTCCAGGTACTCGATGAGGCCTGTTAGGTTGGGGTCCGAGCGTTGCTGCTGAGCAAAAGAGCTCGCGCTGATGGGTCCCAGGAAGGCGTCCTCATCGTCGTCCAGCGGCGGTGCATCTACAGGGGCTCGTGAGAGGCAATCGGCGTCAGTGTGCTTGCGTCCGGACTTGTACACGACGGTGACGTCAAACTCCTGGAGACGCAGACTCCATCGAGCGAGTCGGCCAGAGGGATCCTTCAAATTGGCAAGCCAGCAGAGCGCGTGGTGGTCGCTGACCACCTTGAACGGCCGTCCGTAGAGGTAGGGGCGGAATTTCGACGTAGCCCAGATGATGGCAAGGCACTCCTTCTCAGTGGTCGAATAGTTAGCCTCGGCCTTGGAAAGGGAACGGCTAGCGTATGCGATGACCTTCTCCAGCCCGTCACTTTTTTGAACGAGAACGGCGCCTAGTCCCACGCTGCTTGCGTCGGTATGAACTTCAGTATCGGCGTTTTCATCAAAATGCGCAAGGATCGGTGGGGACTGTAAACGACGCTGAAGTTCCTTGAAGGCTTCTGCTTGCGGCGCTTCCCATTTAAACGGCACGTCTGCCTTCGTCAGTTGGGTCAGGGGCTCGGCGATGCGCGAAAAGTTTTTCACAAATCGTCGGTAATATGCGCATAGTCCGAGAAATCTGCGCACTGCTTTCTTATCGGCCGGCGGTTGAAACTGTTCAATAGCAGCTGTTTTCTGCGGGTCTGGGCGTACTCCTTCCTTGCTAACGATGTGGCCTAGAAACAGCAGCTCTTCGTAGGCAAAGTGGCATTTCTCTGCTTTCAAGGTTAGGCCAGACGACTTGATTGCGTCTAGTACTGTTCGAAGTCTTTTGAGGTGCTCTTCAAAGTTCGAGGCGAAGACAACGACGTCATCTAAATATACCAGACAAATTTTCCACTTCAGGCCTGCCAGCACTGTATCCATTACTCGCTGAAACGTCGCTGGTGCGGAACAGAGACCAAATGGCATCACCTTGAACTCAAACAGCCCATCCGGAGTTATGAATGCTGTCTTCTCGCGATCTCTTTCGTCGACCTCAATTTGCCAGTAGCCGCTCTTGAGGTCCATCGATGAGAAATATTTGGCGTTGCAGAGGCGGTCCAGTGTGTCGTCGATGCGGGGGAGGGGGTAGACGTCCTTCTTTGTTATGTTGTTCAAGCGGCGGTAATCCACGCAGAATCGAAGTGCGCCGTCTTTCTTTCTCACTAGAACAACCGGTGCCGCCCATGGGCTGTTTGAAGGCTGGATGACGTCGTCGCGAAGCATTTCTTCGACTTGGTCCCGGATGGCTTGTCGTTCTCGCGGAGACACACGGTAGGGGCTTTGACGGAGAGGTCGGACGTGTTGATCCGTTATAATGCGATGCTTGGCAATTGGCGTCTGTCGCACCTTCGGCGATGTCGAAAAGCACTCACTGTAGTTTTGAAGCAGATTGCGGATCTGGTCTTGTCTGTTCCGGTGCAGGGCTGGGTTGATGTCGAAAGTGGGCGAGTTCTCTTGGTCAGGCGGATCTTCTGCGGAGGGGTCGGAGAGGGCGAAGGAATCTCGTACGTCAGATATTTCGTCGTAGAAAGCAATCGTCGTTCCTCTGTTAATATGCCGGTATTCTTCGCTGAAGTTAGTCAGCAGTACTTCGGTCTGGCCATTGCGGAAATGTGCGATGCCTCTTGCGATGCTGATTCCTCGGTCTAGTAGCAACTGCATGTTCCCCTCGATGATGGCTTCAGTGTTTATGGCTTTCGTGGCGCCTACGGTCACGATAACGCTTGAACGGGGTGGGACGCTCACTTCTTCCTCCAGGACACTTAGGGCAACGTGATTTTCCCGAGTTTTCATCGAAGCGATGGCTTCGTCTGTCGAAAGCGTGATCAGCTTGGATCGCAGGTCGATGATCGCCTGATGCTCATTAAGGAAATCCATACCCAAGATCACTTCGCGGGAGCATTGCGGTAGCACAACAAAGGTCGCAGGATAGGTATGTCCTTTGACAGTCACTCGCGCTGTGCATCGTCCTGATGGCGTAATGAGGTGGCGCCCAGCGGTGCGAATTTGTGGGCCGTCCCAAGCCGTTGTGACTTTTCTGAGCTGCGCAGCGAATGTTCCATTCATCACCGAGTAATCGGCTCCTGTGTCGACTAGAGCGGTAACTTTCCGGCCGTCGATAGTCACTTATAGGTCGGAGGTCCTGGCTCTTGCATTGCATGTCGCTCTCGGCGTCGGGTCACGGCTTCGTCGCGTATGCGAGTCACGGGTTGGGCGTGTGGTCGAAGCTCCTCTGGGTGGCGGCGTCGATTTCAAGGTAGCTTGCGTCGTGGTCGAGGTTCTCATTGTGTGCGGCGTCGGTGCAGCGAGTGTCGGTTCTTCATGCGGCGTCGCGGGTGCAGCGTCTTCATGGGGCGTGGTCGGTGGAGGATCTTCGGCGTTTAGCTCGTGAGCAACCTCACCTCCAGAGGTTGCTGCCTTTAGTTTCCCCTACGGGGGCTGGGCGATCGTCCTCGTACCGCGGCTGCGTAGCTGCGGCGTGGCGACGCAAAGCGCGAGGTTGACGGCGATGGTGAGCGCGAAAAGCGGTTCGGCGTGTACTCTTCTCGACGCAGGTACTCGTCGATTTCGTGCGGACGTTGTCCGAAGCGTGGTCGTGGGGCGTTAACGGCAAATCCTCGAAGACCGATACGTCGGTACGGGCAGTGACGAAGAATATGGCCGGCCTCACCGCAATGGAAGCACAACGGCCGGTTGTCGGAAGTCCTCCAGGCGTCGCATTTCCTGGGGCTTGAGCGTCGGTCATAGGCTGGGCGGGCGGGGGCTGGGAGGCGGCGTTGTGGAACGATTGGCTCATCTCGGGGAGGACGTGGGGGATGTCGCTGGGGCTGAGCAGTACTTACTGCAGCGGCGTAGGTCATGGCCTGGGGTTCTGTGGCCGTCGGGGTGCCAAGTGCCTGTTGCACTTCTTCCCGTACCACATCCATCAGAGTCGCTGCTTGTGGCTGTGGGGAAGATGGCAGTAATCGGCGTAGCTCCTCTCGGACGATTTCGCGGATAACTTCCCGCAAGCTGTCGCTGGTGGTGGCCGGCGTGTCCGAACGGATTGCACAGGCAGAGGAAGGGCGATTGTACTGCCGAGCTCGAACGTCGAGGGTCTTCTCAATCGTGCAGGCTTCTTGCATAAACTCCTCGACTGTTTTTGGCGGCTGGCGGACGAGGCTTGCAAAGAGTTGTTCTTTTACGCCACGCATTAAAAACTGAACTTTCTTTTCCTCGGTCATCCCGGGATCGGCGCGGCGAAATAGGCGCTTCATCTCCTCGACGTAACTGCGGACGGGCTCATTCGGAAGCTGGATCCTGGACTCGAGGAGTCGTTCGGCTCTTTCTTTCCTCACGACACTGGTGAATACCTTCAATAGTTCTCTCTTGAATAGCTCCCATGTCGTAAGGGACGACTCGTAGTTTTCGTACCACGTGCGTGCGGAGCCATCCAATGAGAAAAAAACGTGTCCAATCTTTGCCGCATCATCCCACTTGTTGAATGACGCCACGCGCTCAAATTGGTCCAACCATTCTTCAGGGTCTTCGCCTAGGGATCCATTGAAAGTTGGCGGCACCCGCGGCTGCTGCAGTATGATCGGTGTCGACATCTTTGGCGAGGTTGCAGTGCTGGTAGCAGCGTCTTTTCGCTGTCTGGTGCTCTCCGGCAGTTTCCCGAACTCAGGCTCCTCTCCCTGGAGACGTCGGCTGGCTCGCTGAGCTGCTGGTTCGTCCTCGGGTGTGAAGCGCTCAGGGCTGGGTTCACGACTTGAAGAGGGCGTCCGGAACATGGAAGTTACCCAGCACCTCCACCAGATGTCACGTAGTGGTGACGGCAGTCGAAGCAGCGATGAAGACGGACGAAAGGGTCTTCTAAAAGAACTGTTTATTGGGCTGACTTGCACCCAAAATGGACTGAATCACTCGGCGGCGGCGAAGCGACAAGCGTGCTCGGCGGTCGTCGAACAGAATGCCCGCCGCTGTCGGCCGTGCTCAATTTAAAGCTGATAGCGAACATTCGAGATAAAGGGCGCAAAGTTACTAGAACATTCCGGAACAACGTAGAATCAGCTTTGCCTGGCTGCGATCAATCGAGATAAATCTAGTCGCGTCTTGCGTCGCAAACAAAACGATAAGGTGGTGTCGCGGCAGATTTGAAAAACGAACAAACACTGGAAATATTCGCGGCATTATGTACTCTCCTTGGACTGATATTGCAAGGAAAAAGTACACAACTTAATTTTGGGTTCCCGAAACTTGTGAGTCCGCCCGATTACATATAGTGACGAAGAGTACGTGAGTGGAAGTCGCGTGGCACGAAGCGCTCACACTAGGCCTCCGCCCATTAAAAATCATCATATTGCCATCAGTCATCTCGCCTCATTCATCGGCTGGCCGCCACGTAATATTTGATGTCAGGTGCTGGGTAATAATTGGCATCCTGAACCCGCAGCTTTGGCGTCTTGTGCGTGCAGTGGTCATCAGCCGTGTATACCTGGTCCGCACCGCGTGTGTACTACCTCGATGGAAAAAAACGCGAACAACCCGGCGCCAACATGCCCCGCTGTTGTAATCTATTTTCACCGCGCTTTTAACTGGTTGGTACGAAAAAGAGCTTAGAGTCGTCCTAGAATGCATCATGAATGAGTCTACGGTCTTTTTGCTATCACCGAAGTAAAAGCGTGGTGAAAAGAAATTGAAACAGCGCAGCGTGTTGGCGCCGGATTGTTCGCGTTTCTTTCCATCGAGGGAGTACCTCCAAAAGATCTGCGTTCCTTCATCAGATCTGCTGTTGCCTGATCCTCACCAGCTGCTTTCCCCCTTTGCTCTGCTTTTAAGGCTTTCTTTACTTCCTCTTTCCTGGCTGGCGGGATGTTCCTTTGTTGTACGCTACTGCGTCTCTAAATTAAGGTTCTTTTTTTATAATATTAATTTATTTATTGCTACCTCCAGGACCCTATTGAAGGGGTATTACATGACGGAGTGGGTAACAGGGGATAAAATTGCTTTAATTGATGACTTGAATAGTAATGGATCAGCACGAAGCACGACGGTGCGTACAAAAAGTGAGGACAGATGAGCAGATGTGCAGGCAGGCGTAGGATAGGTGGTCTTTAAATCGTTCTTGGGGCTTGAGGTGCGCTAGGCTGAGATGATAACAGACTCGTGCAAAACATAATAGAACTTTTGATATAGACATAATCTTGCGATGTGACGGGGGCAAGTTAAACTTGTGAGATGAACACTGCGTTTATTTTGGTGACACTTTCATGATAAGAATAAGGCTACTGTAAAGACTTGTGTAGAACTCTTCAGCTACTTTAACTATGTTATCGATATTGCTAATGGCATTGTCCTCCTTGTTTCTGAACGCATACATCTGGTTTCTAGCTATGCCCAGTTTCCTCTTGACCGCTTTTAGGCAACGCTCCATTATTTAGAGCACGCTGGATGCTCGCAAATACCAAACGTCCTTACGTCGACTGCCTTGCGCTTATATATTAACCTCGATAGCTATGCCCGTTCTATATCTGCCTGTCAGGTTAGCCGCTCTCATGCTTTGGCGTTTCTTACTCAGATCGTTCGTGTCCTGAGAGAGCTTTGCCTGATATCCAGTCGGACGGATGCTCGCGCCCAGATCTGCAGCGCACTCCTGTAACGATAGCTGTGAGGTTGTAGTTGATTGCTTCGAACATTACGATGGCCGCCTTTTTCGGTTAAATGCCGAATATCTGTTCAGCAGCTGATATCCTGAATTCCTCATGTTTCCCTACGCTTACCGCTAACTCGTTAAATGCGCTTCCACATCAGCTAGCGCCTGCCTTCAGTTCCCTCTTGAAGTCCCAGGCTAATTCGCGACCTTACCATTCTGCGGTCGCTGCAATGCACTTTTCAGAGGACCTCCACATCCTGCACGATGCCAAGTTGACCGCATAGTATGAAGTCTATTTTATTTTCAGTCTCACCATTGGTGCTCTTCCAGGTCCACTTCCTGTTTTCTCGTTTGCGGAAAAAGGTATTCATGATCCGTAAATTATCTCTTTCTGCGAACAACACTAATGACTCTCCGCTGCTATTCCTGGAGCCTATGCCACAGTCGCCTACCGCCTCGTCTCCGGCCTTCTTCTTGCATAGATTTGCCCTGATGTCGCCATCAGTGCTGTGTAGTTTGACTTAACTTTGCTCACTGCCGATTACACGTCTTCATAGCAGCTTTCAACACTCTGGTCATCATGGCTGGATGTGTGCGCATAGCCCTGCACCTCCTCCAGCTTGTACCTCTTATTAGGCCTAATTACGATAGCTGTCATCCTCTCGTTAATACTGCAGAGCTCCTTTATGTTGCCAGCTATATTCTGATTGATGAGGAATCTCACACCTAGTTCTCGTCCTTCCACTAATCCACTATAGCACAGTACGTGCCTGCGCCTTAGTACTGTATATGCTTCATCTGTCCTCCTGAACCTCATTAAGCCCTATGACATCTCATTTAATGCCCACTAGTTCTTTGAACAACCCTGCTAGGCTATCCTCATTGGATAAAGTTCTAGCGTTGAACGTTGCGAGGTTCAGTTTCCAATGGTGGCCTGTCCGGAGCCGGATATGATGCCCTCTCTGCTGCGTCACAGGTCTGACCACCGCCTTGGTCAGCTGCTCCGCAGCCGCTGGGCCGGAGAGGTGAGGGTTAATTGCGTTGTTTATGGAAGGTTGTGGCCAAGTACGACATCAGGGTGGCTAAATCCGTCTCTGGTGAGTGAGTGCGTTGTCTGTTCTGGTTACCAGGATCAGCCCGCACAAGAGGCCTGCTAAATATAATTCCATTGACGTGGGAAGTTTTTTTTTCCTTATTTTTTTCATACCTGGTAGAGAAAAGTACCGCACCGGGATTCGGACCCCAATCCTATTGCACCTTAAGTGGATGCTCTACCTCTACGCCACCGATGCCATGACGGCGTGTAATGACTGAAGTTGAATGCGCAATCTAGAAGAGCGCGGAGAGTCATGGAGGAAAGTGCTCGCAGTAGCGACGCAGCCTCATTTCTGAACGAACGCCGGACTCGGGCCGTCTCCTGAGGGAAATTCCGTTCGATTGTGCGGCCCTAATGATAGGCACTGAGTGGCGGAGATCAGACGCCTGGTGAAACAGCGGGGGGGCGGATGAAGGACGGCGGCTGTCGTGGCGCCTTAAGGATGCGCCCGAAGATTTCGCGGAGAGTTTTACTAGTCGACACTTACCAATACATCGGTAAGAATTCCTCAGCTTTATCGCTGCTTGTATAGCCATTCTCAAATCTGTAAGTGGACATTAGGACTGCGGATTGCTTAGAATTCCCGGGTACGGATTGTGTTTCCTTTACTACTCAAAATTCGAATTAAATCTAGCAGGCGTGGACGTCCGATATTGGTGGCCTTGTGCGATAAATTTAGCCGACCGGTCAATACATGGGAAGCTCTTGGCATGTGCGGTTGACGGATCCTGCTGAATAAAACAAGCTTATGTTTGTTTGGTTTGGTTTATGGTGTTTAACGTCCAGAAGAGACTCAGGCCGTGAGGCGCGCCGTAGTGGAGGGCTTCGGATTATTTAGACCACGTGGGGTTCTTTAACGTGCACTGACATCGCATAGTACACAGGTCTCTGACATTTCGCTTCCATCTAAATGCGACGGCAGCGGTCGGGATCGTGCCCACGTCTTTCTCATCAGCAGTCGAGCACCATAACCACTGAGCCACTGCGGCGGAACGGGACTTTCGTTTTTCAAAATAATTCTTAGAAAAACAATGGGTCAGTGCGATTACAGAAAAGAAAATTCAATCTTACAAGAGGGCTCGTCACCTTCCGCTTCAACGAGCGGCTGATAAAGCACACGCTGTCTAGGTGGCCTTGGTACGACCCAGTCACGTTCCGTCAGGTACTAGGCGAATGCAAAAGCATCCATACTATAGCTGCACATTCTTGAAGTGGCGCGTTTTAAGTACGTGGTTTATTAAGTTCAAGGTCGCCGGATATTATGAAACAGCTGGTAATGCATAAACGTCAGGCAAAGAGCAGTTGTTTCTTGCTTAGAGATGGACAAAGCTAGCCTCTAGAGGGCTTTGGAAAACCACCACAGAAGTACTAGCGAACAGTAAACGTTCCAGACGAAGCCACTCCAATTTTCTCTAAAATAAACTTCTTCATGAAGGTATTTTAAAATACCCTGTAATCTTTAAGTGAAGAGAAAAGTAGGCAAACGTTTGACGCGAAATTATTTGCTTGCTTGTTTGTCTTTGTTATAAAGGCGGAATGTTCGGAAATTTTGTGATAATGAGCCGCGCTCTCACTTCGTCTTCTGAGAAGTAAAAAGAGAAAGAGAGTGTTTGCCAGTTGCAGTAAGATGGCTATGCTCAATTCGCATTTCGCATTGATGCATACGTTGATGTATTTCAGAATATCAACACTACTGAGTTTTCTCTCAAAGATATCATTCGACTGTTCCTGCCAGGGCGCACCAAAAAATGCATCAGACGGCTAGAAAATGCCATAATGCAGTTTTGCGCTTCAGCATATGTGAGACTGAACTCGTAAGCGAAATATCTGAAGCTGTTGAATTGAGAAGGATGTTAGCACGTGTGTCAGCATACAAAGATATCGCTCACAATGAACAGAAATTAACCAGATTGAAAGTAACACGAGGAACTTATTTATGCAGTAACTACACAACAGCAAGACTGGGAGGTATACGTAAAAGCGACGGCTAATAGACTTCTCTTATTTTTCCTTCACGCACCTCTGACGCTCTGGATGCACTACTCACAAACTTAGGGAAGCTGCCGTGTCACACTCACCTTCGTAACGGAAGGGTTCAGTTTGTTTTTCGTTTGAAATATACGGCGTTGCTCTCTCTATGCAAACTTAACTTCCGTCTGTTCTCGGTGAATATTTTTCTGTGTTATCTTAAAGAGAAACTACATTCGTGCACAGTTTCGTAATATGAAAAATTTGCGCTTTTTTATAAGCTGACATTAATTTCCCTTACAAGCGACCATAATTGGGCCGAATTGTTTTCGTTTGAAAAGGAAGACATGAAAAACGGTGTGTTATGCTTTAATATTCATAAAAAAACATTTCAGTGAATGAATGTTATGGCGCTGTAATGGATTACCTTTGTTAGCAGGACTTCCGTAGCCACCACCGCAATCTTATCGGCCCTCTTCCCAGTCGCCTTTCTTTTTCCTTCAAGTCTTCATTGATGCGTTTGTCTTGGTAGTCTCCTCGCCAGCGGCTTACAAAGTGGAGAACAGCGCAGACCAGCGCAGCCCATTTAACGCAAACCTGGCCTGTCTAGCGATATCCTTCCTTTGAATAATAAACGAATTTCGCAGATACTCATTTAAACCTGCACGCATCGGGCAGCGTTGATATACATAGAACTGCGGTGCTATCTTTATCGCTGCACGCCAGAAGGCCATATAACATTTTTTTCTGAAATATTGGAGCACTAGTTTTACGACTTGTTGCGAGGCGTGTTTACAAAAAATCGAAACAGCCATATTTCTCGTTCGGGTGACATACGATGTGCGAACGAATGTAGCCTTTAGTCGCTGTCGTAATCGTGGGCTACGTGGCATAGTTCTAGCCCCGAGACGGTCACAAGAAAATGTTTGGTTCTCTTGGCACCTCTAAAACAAGAAAATGAGGGTAATACAGTACTGTAATTGTTGCTTCGTGGAGGCGTTCCATCTAGTCACCCATCACTATTTGTTAAGCGCAAACAGGGTTTCCTCTGAATGAAGCAGACAATAGGCTCCCTTTACTTCGAAGTAGGCCACTGCGTGCCTTCTCAGGAGGCACGTAGTGGCCTGGGCACTAAAGAACGAACGACAACAAACACCCGGAACAACAAGAACGCATGCCCGGGGACGCAGTCTATTCATGAAAGGGTTTTGTTGCAGAGTTTGGATTAGCAGGCAGACAGGACGAAAGGCAAAGATCGATCTGGAAGGCGGCCACGGAGAGCTTGGAAAGGAAGATGCACAGAGCGTGATGAGACGTTTCGCGGTGTTATATCACTGGTGCGAGATTCCTCTTAGAAGTCCTTCTCAGCACTTGTGCAGCAGCTGTGAAATTTTCTTGATGGGAGCATATTGTCTGTTTGATTCAGAGGAAACGCTGTTTGCTCTGAACAAATAGTAATGGGCCATGCGCTAGATCGCCTTATTCCTATCAATGTAAAGGGAGCCTAGCTATTGTCTGCTTGATTCACAGAAAATGCTGCTTCCTCTGAATATTTTGTAATGGGCCACGAGCTAGAGATACTTATTCCTATCTGCCATTTCTATCGACTCTCCCTCAAAAACAGTCCGGGTTTGTGGTCAGCTTGGTCACAAGCTTTGCATTATCGGCGCCTGTTATAGACCACCTAATCGACAACCTGAATTTATTGAACTCTTAAACGACGCCATCGAGCAGATCCTTGTAAAACATCCAATTTTCCTTATATTTTTAGCAGGTGACTTTAACTTTGCTGCCATTAACAGGACGACGCTAACTGTTGACTCTGAGAGTAACCGCCAGTTAGAGAACATTAAACGTTACACACAGAATTTTTTCACGAGCCCACTCGTGGTATACTTATTCTGGACCTTATCCTAACAACCCATCCTGACCTCTCAGACATTCACGTTTTGGAAGAAATAAGGAACCACAAAATTACGCACTCTTTTTCTTACACTTCCATGACCTACAAAACAAAAATCGAAAAAATTTATCTATATCCAAGCACGTGCAAATGTCGAAAAACTGAACCTGTTGCTGTAAACTTTTGAAAATAATTTTCGGGCCGATTTCTATATGCGCTTGACTAAGAAAAATTGAAGTTGTTTCGTAATAAACTCAAAGAAACACATCTACATTGAAAGGTGTCAAACCAAACGGATTGTCCTTTCACACTGGCTGGTCGTTCATTAAACTGCGAAGCAAGTCACTTCTAGTGCTGCATGAGGCTATTGTGAAGAGGGAGCGCCAACCCTACTCGAACAGTTCCTACAAAATGCGCATTGAGTTTCAATTAATCGCTTATTGAGTCCTTGTCCAGTTTATAACATCTCATTAAAATCTCAAACTTTATTGAGCTCGCTAGTTTAGACGTCAACACGTTGTCTACTCGTGTACTTAGAAGACAATAAAAAAATAAAGTTTGAGTCAACAAGAAGCAAATTGCCTACGACTGAACTGACTGTCAGTTTCGTAGGGCAATTGATAACCTAAAGCTTAATTTTTCATGCAACACTCAATATAAAGGTGATTATTAGTGTCTGAGGCTGAACGCTTAAGCGATATTTCTGAAACGTTCACTTGAAGTATTGATACATAGGTGCAAAGGGAAAGTACAAAATGTTCGAGACATGTAGGCGCCTACGTCAAGCATAGATTTGAACAACTTGATTACAAATTTTTCCGCTGGTCGTGCACTATGGACTCACTTGAACTAACTTAATTATGCAGTAAAACCACTTGCTCTGTGCCACCCACAGATTACGTCAATGGTGCTGAAATTTTTTTTTTAAATCTGCACTATATAAACTTCCCTCCACAAGTACCGAATTGAACACCCTCTATACAGCTGATATATAAGAATCTGCACTTTGGTGTCAGGGAGGAAACTGCATGGGTGTGTCATGTTTATGGCGTGTTTTAACGCCATCTCCACGCACTTGTTAAGTTGCTGCTTCAAGAATGCTTGCAAAGAGAGCATTTGGTGTAAAATTTTGGGATTATGGTAATAAATTAATGTTTCAGCGAAAATTGCCCAAGCGTTGTTGCCCACAAATACACCAGAAAGCACAAGATTGAACAGCCGAGGCCATAGCTCACGCTGGCAATAAAGAAAAAAAAAGAGGCCGTAGCTCAGTTGGTAGAGCACCGTACGCGAAATTCGAAGGTCGTCGGTTTGGATCCCACCCGCGGAATGTTCTTTTTCGCCTGCTTTTATTAATCACCCTTTGATAAAAACTGCCACATTACTTATCAAAAAAGACACTCCCTGTGCTCCTTGGTTTCGGTTACTGTTGGCTTCTGTCAGTTCTGTAGAGTAGACTGAATTAACGTGAATGCCAACTCATATAATTTTTGTAAACTAATATGCATGAAAAGCCGTCATTTTGGCTAGGGGCTTCGTGACTTTATCGAGAGATGTCTTATAATGCTTTTTGTTTCTCCCGCTGACACAAGTATTCGTGTATCTTATAAGACTCGCCGTGCAGCCGTCACCTATACCAAAAACCGCTTGTGATGATCAGTCAGCATTTAAAGGCTTTCATTACGCTTTCACTCGAGTCGATGATGAAATATATTAAAACTATTTTCCGACGGACAAACTAAATTCGATAGTGACACAAGCGCACTTTTCTGTTCGGCTCCTCGTTGTGTGCGAGAAGCGTGCTTTGTTGCTTATGTCCTTGTGCGTATTTCAAAGAAATTAGGTTGTGCCTGGTTAGCGTGCTGCCGTAATCATGAGCGACGAACCTCAAGACGTTAGAACAAATTGTGTTATTGCCATGAAGAGCAAACCAAGGAAAAACAGGAAAGCGAGAAGCGCAAGCACGTGTGTGTCGATGCGGCTGCTGAAAAGCGTTCAAGTCCTTTCTTAGCAGTGTAGGTGTATTAAGTCATAGCCTCCTCTACGGTTAAGTGCACTGTAAAGCAAAATTAACCATTGAATAAGATAAATTAGATATTTTTTGTACGTTTTCAAAACTAAAAATTGCGTCAATTTTTTATTCTTTGAGCTCGCTAGCTGGCGCTGCCGTCTGGGTTGCTCCTTTAAGCAACTTAAAGTGGCTGACGGCCGCCTTTGCGGCTACGGACCTTTTTCGCAAAGGTCTCGACAGTTTGCCGTCTAGATGCGCGTCATGCGTCTTTGGGGCAAAGGACCTTAATTCATAAGTCCTTACAAGCGCCCGTGTGACAGGGGTATTAGTTGCATATACTTTGGTTTAGTTTGTAGGGGTTTAACGTCCCAAAGCGACTCGGTCTATGAGAGACGCCCTAGTCAAGGGCTCCGGAAATTTCAACCACCTGGGGTTCTTTAACGTGCACTGACATCGCACAGCACACGGGATTCTAGAATTTCTTAATCGAAATTTGACCGCCATGGCCGGCATCGAACCTGCGTTTCAGGCCCAGCAGCCGAGCGCGAAAACCACCTAGGCACCGCGGCGGCTCTTAGTTGCACATAAAAGAGGTTCGAGTTAAGGCAGTACAGACGTGCGTTACATTTTAAACGCACCCAACGGACAAATTAGATTTTATATGCATTGCAGCAGTCGTTCTCAGGATTTTTTTTTCTCGCTGTATCAAAACAGACATGACCTTGATTCCTTCCAGTACTCTGCATCATATATCGAAACTGAAATTATATATGATCCTCTGTATTTCTGTGTTCAGAAAGAAGACTGAGTTTACGTGTGATAAGTTCTGTGAAGATCAGTATGCTAAATATCCACATACCATGATTTCACTGTACACTACAAAAAATTATGGTGGGGCAGGAAAAAAGATTGTAAAATAAAATGCCTCAGCCCGTGTCACTAGGTATAACACTACAGGACGCCATCATCTGGTTGAAGTAACATGCTTGTTATTGATACAGTTGTAGCAGCTTGCTAATTGCTGCAAAGGCTTCTCCGTGGCCGGACTGTTCTACAGGGACATTTTTATAGATTTCCTCAGAAAATTTCACCAATGATTACCTGATTTAATAACGTCCATGTGTATCTCCTGTTTGAATTTTCAGCGCATCCTCGACAACTTCCCACTGTGTGCATAGACCACTCCTCCACAGGCCAACAACAAGAAGAAAATCTTGCGCGTTTTTCCACACAAAAATGATAATGAGCAGAAGTGGTGTGCAAAAAGCTGAGTGCAAACGAAACGTCCACTGCTGGCACGTTGCAGTGACTACGGCGACCATGTAAAACTGCCTGTTTTAAGAGCGTTAGCTCCTACTTATCCCGTTTCGGGATTTCGTGGGGTCTGCTTCAACCCTCGATCAAAGCGCCATCTGTGGCAGGAACTACTCATCACGTTTCGATATTTCGTGAGGTCTCCTACCACCCTGAGAGCAAAGCGCCATATGTGGCTGCAACTAGAAAACAGCGCATCTCGCGTTGAGACTTATAGCGCCATCTACAATGACATTGTAGAAACAACCACCTGCTGCGTGCCAGTGATGAGGTCACGGTCCAATATGGTGGATAGAGGTGAAACTATGTGAGTATGACGTGAGGGGACGAAATGGCGGCATAGTTGCGGCTCCTCAAATCCAAAATGGCGGCCACTAAAATTGGTTGTGCCCCCTCATCTCTTCCCTCCCTTCTCAGCTAAAAACATCCTAAAACGGTTAGGAAAACTATCCCATTACGGGATCGCTTACATGTGTTGTACATTCGTTCCGCTATATATATACTCAGACAACAACGGGCACCCATCCGGGGACAGTTGTATACCGAGTCTGGTAGGCAAATAAAATCGCACGGGTTGTATTATAGAAATAAAACCACAATTACATAATATACATACACTGTATACATGTAATGACTAATTGAAGCGTTGCCATATCACACCGCAAGCCGAATTCAAGGCGCGCCTTGAACCCCCACACGAAGCGAATGTCGTTTGGGACACACATTGAGGGGGTGAAAGTCAACAACGGGTAGAGGCGCATCGCAATTTCTCTGATATAAGGCGCATGACGGCGATCGCTCCGCTAGGCGGCGTGCCTGTACGCATAGCCACGCATGGTGGCAATCCACCCCAATTTCAAAGTATATTACATTCTGTTTCTCGAGACGAGCGGCCCATTCTTCTTCGCTTTCTTCATCTAGTAAGCCGAACAGCTAACGCTCGTTACTTCAACGTCTTTCAGACGGTGGCGGCCATTTTTTTGTAAGACGACGAACAATCCTTTTGCTTCGATGCGGCTCAATATAGCGGCCAAGTCAATGGCAATGCCTATCCTTTTTCTTGGAGAAAATGAGTAAGCGAAACATCAGAATGATTAATGGCAATGATCTTTTTTTCTTTTGATTTCGTTTGGTTAACAATGCGCATATTACTTTTACAGACAGAGGTAATTTCTTCCTATGTATGCGAGGATATCTGGGTGTTTCCGCTTTAAATGCTTTAAACGCTTTAAATCTACAGGGATGAACTGAGTCTAGAAATGCATTATAAAAGGTACACTGTACAAAAAAATCACAACTGTTCTGCACAATGTAAAAAAAACGTCACCGCTGTTCTGTTTCGAAAGCAGATCGTAGTTTTGTCGGCTGGATATCACTCTTCCTAAACAACAGTTAATTTTGATTTGAAGCTTCACTACAGGAGAAAACAAAGCGGATGTCAACTTTTTTTAGTGCCGCATTTTATTCTTGCTCGCATTCGTTCTCTTTTGTGTCAGTTTATCGTACAATAATTCTACATCACCGCGGTAGCAGTGCCACTAAGTCGCCCTTCGCCTTTGCGGTCATTCCGGTAAGAAAAAGTAGAGATATAAGGGCCCGCCTAATTTATGTAATATTAATATCTGAGCTCACTAAAAATTGTTCGCTAAATGCATATTTCTTCCGATCTATGTGAATTGTTTTTTCGCGGGCACTACCGTTACTGCGTAGCCTTCCCGTTTCCTCAGGAGACTTCTTGCCTTTCTTTGTCCATTCTGCAAATATTGATTTAACATTACAATGAGAATTTAAAACGAACGAGCGCTTCGGTGTTTGAGGTCAATAGCTTGCGTCGGGCTGGTTGCAGTGATGCCGATAAGCCGTCTGGACGGTAACTGAGCCTTGGGGTCTCGCTGTAAAAGCATAATTTCCGAACTCAAGCTCATACCAAGTCACGTCATGTAAAACAACCATTTAAACATGTTTAGTACAAGCAGTTAAATTAAAATGCATCCATCAGTAGTAAGCACAAGATATTCAGAAATTACTGTTTGATGTCTATAGGTTTGTACAGCTGAAAATTACGTCACCTGTAATACTCTTTTTTGGGATCAAATCAAGTTTAACTCTATTTTTTAGGTAATCGAATGTGGTTGTAAAAATTGTTGAAAAAGAAGCTTTACCCTAAGATGAAGGGCCCCAATTATGTATTCATCAAACAGCAGCAGGCGCCACTGTGATTGCAGGTGGTTGAGTGTATAAATATTTCTCGACGGCTGAAATTTTAGGACACATGCTTCTGTCTAGTGAGCATGGTCCAAATCATTTCGTCTGTCTTGTTTTCACTACGTATCAAAAAGGTGGCAGCCAGTACGAAGACCTTCTCCTGTGGGTGTCCACAAATGGCAAGTTGATTCACATCCTTTGTTGCGTGCATCAAACCAAGTTTAAGAGCCTAATATAACCCGTACCGTAGCACTGCACCAAAGAGATGCAAGCGCCAAGCGTGCATTAGAGAGAGGAAGATACTGTAATTTTCCTCTGCGCCTCTGAAACGCTATGATCTACACTGTTCTTAGTAATATCGTGTACAGGTGAAAACATTACTACTCAGCAAAGTGTATTTGAATAACGTTTTCAAGGCATAATTAACGCACGCTGAGCCTTTGAAGTAAGTTCAAGAAAGAAATTCCAGTCTTGGCGTCAGGGACATAGACATCACATTACATACCATACTTAGTATCTTCATAGCACTCGAACGCCGCTTCCCTAAATGCATGGTATTCTCGAGCACCTTTGGCCGATAGAGCTTAAAGGAGGTTATCATTTCTTAAAAACTGGCAAAATAAACAGCCCATGAACTTAAGATATTCCTTCCTAACTAGTTCTACGTAGAATACTTCTAGGTTTCCTTAATCCTATTTCAAAGTGCAATTAAGACGTCAGATGTCACGTTTATATTACGTTAATCTCAGCTGTTCATATCCTCTACAAAAAGCACAAACTTGTCTAATAATGTCAGCTAATGGCCTCTCTCATGAGTCTCAGCTGTATTTATTTCTATGATACAGAAAAAAATAGCAAAAAAATCAGTACTCCCTGAATATGCAGATGCCGACTGCTTGGTTGCTCCACCATTCTTTACAGAGACAAATGACCTGGGTCTTTGCGCAGGCGTTTGCAATATGCCTTCAGCCTACACAACAACAAGCTGAGCCAAAGAGTTTGTCTCGCAGGAAGCGGCGTGTGCTGTGAAATATAGCTACAAAGCGTGCGCAATATGTAAGGATAAGTCGCCGCGCCAAAAAGAATGTCTCCTCTGGTGGCGCGCGCTTGGATTCTGCGCTACTACAAGCGGCGGTGGTGAAAGCTTTTCGGTCGTGTACGGCACAGATGTAGCAGTGCGCAGGTCCCCGCTCAGCGCCGCCTTTCTAGAAACTCGTTAATGATGCTAGATTATGTGGGGTATTGCAACATACTTCAGTCATTAGCGGTTACTTCTGCCAACGGGAACCGAAAAGTATGTGGGTGTCCTTCATGTTTAATGTTTAGCTGAAACAGTGCGTGCGTGCGCAATGAATAATACGTTGTTGAGAGGAGGCAATACGTGCTTCTTCCAAAACGCTTAAGCAACTAAGCGAGCACACGGCCTAAACTGAGACCCTACAGCATCGGCCCAGACAGGCGCGTGTTTACAACTGGTTGTGATAGCGTTAGCGGATTGAACAAACACGCCAAAAGAAGCAAGATGCGCCAAAATGTCCTGCTTTGCGCTGGCTTGAACCGGGAAAGTAGGATTATTCCGAAGATTTATATCACTAAGCCTCTACACAGTAAATAATTTAGTTTGCGCTCTCGAAGGTGCAAACAGCAAAGCATATGAACACGTGATTCCTCTGCCTCGGGTAACATTGCCCAAGCTTCCATTCATTATACGCTGTACTAAAGACGGTGTTATCACTCCTTACTCTGTACCACAATGTGATGGCAGTTAAGCATACGCTATAACCTGCGGCCCTATATCAAGACCTTAACTGTGAAAGGAACATCGCACTCAAGAACGGCCTCTCACTTATTTGGGCCCTCCACTCCTAAAGCAATAATAGCCTCATTCATGATAGCACACATATCAGCCTGACGAGCGTCTTTATAAGCCACAAACAGCCTAGATAATCTGGCCTACCGGTTCCTTGGGGTAATTCGTCATTTTTGTAGGAATGTCCTAAATGTCCATGTCCTAAATGTGGTCTAGCCACTACGGACGTCACATTGCTAAGGGCTCACAGCTGCAATTTGAGCCTCAAGCCCTCAGGCTCCATTTCCCTCGAAACTTAATAGCTCCTGTGCGCAGCCGCAAATTTCCCAAACAGCACCTTCAACAGCTGTGGTCCTTGTCTAGGGTCTTGAGTGGAAAAAAAGGCCGTGTACGATGCTGGGAACTTTTAAACCCACATCGAGCCAGCAGCCAGGCGATGGCTGCACTCACTCAGTACCTGTCGTGTGTAGGGTAATGGGAACGGGGAACAGAGTCCACATGCATTTTGGCCAGCAGGTACAAAATGCTCCGAAAAATGTTGAATCGCCCAGTTTCGAATAACCCAAATTTTGAACACACACTGTCACTAGATTTTTTTCGACAATGACGCATCGTTGAGTGACAGTAGCCTGCTTTGATTGTGATAAATATTTACTTCTGAAGAGTGATTTCTGTCCAGCTTTCAAATAAAGTAACGCACTTTACAGATACATAACAATCAAGTTTCACCAAGTTTGTCCCCATGAGAGGCAGAAAAGATGCGTAAGTAGGTCGTCTCCTCGCGTGTGGGTGGGTATGTTTGTTCGTTGGAAGCGTCAACTTCTACCCAGTTGATCCCGCACGCTTGAGTGGAATCTAAATCAACTGAAAACCATAGAGCCACAAATATGACACACACGAGACGCCAGATTAAAATTTAAGGGGCCCTTACCTGCACCACGCATTTACAATGTTTTAGCATTCTAAGCCTGTGTATACTAGGCAGTGTTGCTGCGATTATTCTCAGTGTATTTTGCTTTATCCTCCAGAGAAACGCTTGCTTCTTGAACCTTCTTCTGAATCATTTGCTTCTTCCTTAACGTGCTTTACTCATTTTAAGTCATTTTAAATCATTTAGATTTTTTCCTGCCAATTCTTCGTAATTTTCATTTTTCTAAGTAATTCTCATTATCCATTTTACAAGGCCATTTTTGGTCGTCACCATTACCTACGGCAAGGTACTTGCCATGGCAGCCTTCAGGCCTCTCTCTCTTTTTCCTACGAGTAGAGGGTAAGATTTGCTTTTCTCCATTTGCACCTGCCCGCCGTTGCAGGCCGTATTTTGCGAACTTGTTGCTCTATTCATGTGCAAAGCCAAACGTTCTTTTAAACTTCTGTTGAAAAATAACCAAAAATATTCGTCGTGTTTTGTATATAGTTGTCCACTTACATTGCAGAGACTTCTATGTGAGCTTTAGGTGCAAGAAAATATCTATCTTTTTGCGTCACTTCAATTGCCATAAATAAACACGCGACGTGTTGCTTGGGGCTAAAACCACTTAGCATCCTGCACGAGGAGCATAACGTGGAGACGAGCTTCTGCTGGTAAGTCCTTCCGTTTTTTTTTGGCGATAATTTTAAATTCTATTAGCAAACTCGTGAACATAGTATATGACGTTATCAGAGCGTACTGTCCTATAGAAAACATTATGCACGCATTGAAGTTAGCAGCCCCCCCCCCCTCAAACAGTTTTCCGTTCACATTATCATATTTCACGTGCAGCTCGAAGTTGCAAAGAACATAATAATTGCGTTATATTTCTTAAGCTTATATATGTGTTCTGCATCCATACCATCAATAGCGAACTTGGTCGCTCAACGAAATGCTGCAGGCGCACAAACAAATGATGCATTGAAAATAATCGAAAAGAGGGTACATGGTGCCGTTCATTCTAAACCAGAATATGCGGTGTGTGCCAATCCCATCGGGCTACTTTCGCACCGCTGTTAAGCAAAAACCAATGAGTAATGCAGTTGAGTTGAGTTGAGTGGTTGTAAACTACCGGTGGGATTAGCCTTGCAGTTGCTGCCGGCAATTGCTCCACCGTAGCGACACTTAAAAAGAAATCACAGAAACACTGTCCGCAAAAACCCAAATAGACACTCCTGAGGTCACCATGTGGAGGCCAAATCCGTGTCCTGCAGGTAAAGTCGACGAAGGCGAGAAGCATCCCTTCTACTCGACTGGCTCCCGCGCGGGAAAACAATGTCCTGAAGAGAACTGTGAGGAACTCCTGCCTTCTTGAGGGATCCGAATAACACAGCCCGTTCCGCGTTGTACAAAGTACAGCACAAGAGGTAATGTTCTATGTCACCACACACACCACACGTTGAACACAATGGTGACAGCACTAGGCCAGTCTTATACATCCACGCCGGCGTACGAGCAGAATCCGTGCGAACGCGGTGCAGCAAAGTGGCTTGGTACCTTTTGAGACCCTTGGTCACACATGGCTGATGAGGAGAGCTCCACAAAGAACGGAAGTGGCACAATACCACATCTCTGAACATTTGCTTAACTTCATGAGGGACTCCATGTACAGGAATCCAGGAGAGAGCTGTATGGGCGAGGTTGTCTGCTATCTCGTTGCCTAAGACACCTATGTGCGAGGGCACCCATTGAAAACGTATAGAGAAGCCTTTGCTGTGTAGATTCTGCACCAAACGTAGGGATCTAAGACTCAAGGCATCAGTGGGGAACCCGTACTCTAACCTTTGAAGGTCAGATTTTGAATCCGTAATTATGACAGTAGGTTGAGGCGTACAACACCGTAGCTTCTTTAGAGCTGCCTCAATGGCAACGCTTTCGGCCATTGTGGAGGACACGACTTTAGTAAAACGAACAGACCAATCATACTTCAAAGACGGAATATGAAAAGCAGCTGCACTAGATCCTCTGACCTTGTCCACAGAGCCGTCTGTAAAAATTTGAAGATGACTGGCATATTCGGCCTCAAGATGTTCCAGTACGAGCGAACGCATTGCCGCTAAAGGAGAATTCCGTTTAGCGCGAACGTGGGGAATTGTCAAGGAACAATCGAGGCTCTGAAAGGACCAAGGTGGCTTCAACGTCTTAGGTCGATCTCGAAGGTCGAGACCCAGAGAACCAAGAGTATTTAAAGCCAAGTACGCCCGGGACTCAGATCTCTTTCGAAGGCGCTGTAGAAGCGCTCTCCCGGCAACAGTCTTTCTAAGGCAGCCAATTTGCAGCAAAAGTCTTTGTGAAGCGGCTAGCCGAAGAGGTTTCAATTGATACTCATACAGTACTGCATTGTTTGGAGCAGCCTGCGGAACGCCGAGAGCCCTCCTTAGTCCCATTCTGTGCAAAACCTCAAGGCGTTCCAGCTGCGATACCGAGGGGGAAATTAAAGGGAGCTGGTACAATTTGCGACTTGTCACCAGGGCATCGTGAAGCCCGATCATTGAAGCAGGATGGTTTCCCCATTGCTCACTAGCAACTCTACGAAGCATATTGAGACGCGAAGATAGTGAAGCCACAATCGAGTCCACAGCTCGTCGCCACTGTAGACGTGAGTCAATAGTGACGCCCAAAAAACGTATGTGGTTAACCTGACGAGGGCAAGACTGATCAAGGTCTATGCTCAGCCGCGCATACCGTCGTCCCCTACCTGGAAACAGGACGAAGCCAGATTTTTCCACCGAGAGAGTCAACCCAACACCTTGAAGGTAACTTTTAACTGAAAGCACGGCCTGTCGCGCTAATAGAGCTAAGCGTTTGTGTTGATATCCGGTTAACCAAAGATAAAATGTCGTCTGCATATATCGACATATGGACATGCCTACAATGTTTTTGCACTTTTGCGGGAAGACCAGCCATGACAACATTAAAGAGCGTTGGGGACAGGACACTACCCTGAGGTACCCCTCGCGATACCGCCCTTTCGGAGCTCATTGTACTGCCTAACCGCACTTGAAATTTACAATCACTGAGAAATGAGTGAATGAATCGCAGAAGATAGCCCTGTACGCCTATGACCTGCAGACTATTCAGTATTGAGCTCTGGAGGACGCTATCATAAGCCTTTGATACGTCTAGGAAAATAGCTAGTGTTGAAAGTCCAAAAGCACTCTGATGTTCAATGTGGCTTATCAAGTCCAGGACGCTATCTTGCGCGCTTAAACCTGTGCGGAATCCAGTCATGCATGTTGGTAGTGCCCTTCTATCCTCAAGCCACCAAGACAAACGCTTACTTGCCATCTTCTTCATGAGCTTAGCCACACACGACGTCAGCGATACAGGACAATACGAGGCCGCGTCTGTCATCTCTTTGTTGGCCTTCAGCAGTGGCACTACACAAGCCACCTTCCATGAAGGGGGAACGTCACCAGACTCCCACACTCGATTGAGATAGGTTAGGAGCATCTTCCGGTGTTCCAGAGGCAGGTTCTGTAACATTTGATTGGTAACGCCGTCAGGACCTGGTGCACAGCGACGCCGCAGGCTGCGGAGCGCTGTCTGTAGTTCTCGAAGTGTGAACGGGGCGTCCATAACAGACGGAGACGTAGCAGGCAGAGCGCAGGGATGAATGCCTGGTCTGGAATTTACAAATGCATCCGCAAATTCCACTGCCAAGCACACGAGATGTTTCTGCGTGCGCAATGCAAGCACCTCGAAAAGGTTACTCGGACGAGAGCCACCAGCAAGACTGCCAACGACACGCCAAATTCTCGTTATCGGTGAGAAAACAGTCAAACTGGCGCAAAAGGATGCCCACTGGGATCTACAGAGCTTGTTCGTATGACGTCTAATGGCAGAGTTGAGCCTTTTGAAAGTTGTCTTCAAGGCTCTGTCGTCCTTCTTCCGCAACAGTTGTCGCTCCGCCCTTCTGCGCGCTGCGCAGAGGTTCCTGAGTTTTAAATCCGGAGTCGGAAAATGATCAGGTAGCTTGAGCGCCGTGGTAGCAGCCATCTGAGCATAAATCATTTTGTCTGTCACATCACCGGAAACACAGGCTAAGTGCTCCCTGTATTTGTCCCAATTAACAGCATGGCAAATTTTAGGACCACGCAGATGGAAGTCGGCAGTAAACACAAATATCGGGTAGTGATCACTTCCCATTCGGTCAGCTCTAGTTGACCACTGCACACGGACGTCAGGTGAATGTAAGGTTAGGTCTATAGATGTGGGTGAGGTTGGAGGCCGAAAGAAAGTCAGACTTCCGTCATTGGCCACGCACAGGTCGAAACTGTCGATGACTTCTACAAGTTGGCGTCCGCGAGGATCTGTGTTCCTGTCACCCCAGGCAGGGTGGTGGGCGTTGAAGTCACCGCAGATGATTCTGGGTGCTGGGCAGCGGTCACTAAGTTGCTGGAGGAACAAAGCCATATCGACCTTCTTCCGCGGGGACACGTATACTGATGCAATGGACAGAGTTCGGAAGGCGAGCCGAATCCTCACAGCCACTACCTCAATACTGTCGGTGCAAAGATCGGTGACGTTCAAAGCCACATGAGGAATCTCCCTTCGTATGTAAAGGGCGGCACTTCCTGCGGGAAAAGACTTTATGCTGCAATTCTTGTGGGCGACGTATCCCGGCAAAGACCTCCCACTTGGCAAGCCAGCCTCCGAGTGGGCCAGTACCGGAACACAGGTCTCTTTCAAGAACAATTTTAGTTCTGCTAATCCACTTATAATCCCAGCGCAGTTCCATTGCATGATAAACGGCACTTTTCTAGGGTTTTTAGTTGCAACAGGGTGAAGAAAACTAGCCATCTAGGAGTTGAAGTTCTCTGCGAAGGCGGTGATCAAGGTCTCAAAGGAAAGCACCAGCTGTGTAAAGTTCTTCAAAGTTCTTCAAACGCAGGTCATCAAACAAAACGCGTAGAAGGTCGGAGAGATTCCGGCTTTTGAGCTCCTTATTTTGCTGCACGCACTGGCGCACCCCTTCCGCAAAAGACGGGGACTGGGACCCACTCTTGGCCACGGTAGCTCGTGTCTGCATCTCTTTTAAGGCAAGGGGATGTCCTCCATGTTGTCGAGTCTTGCTGTGATCTGGTCGCTGAGGAACATGGACACTTTTTGCAGAAGCAGATCGAACAGCCAGCTCACCCTCGGAGGCCGTTGCCGACTTGCTCGGATCAGGTCGTGCAGCGACGTCGCTTGCTACCACGTCCCGAGCTTCCGACTCGAGCGCAGGGAACTCTTCACTTCCATGTATCGGCTTCTCAGTAGGTTGTGGTTTGGGGCCACTAATGAAGGACTTGCGACGGTGTAAGGCGCTTACACGGAAGGTGCAGCCACTGAAACTCGCTGGATGGTCACCTCCACAATTAGCGCAAGCAAAATCTGCCTTGCACTCTTTGTAATCATGGCCACCACCACACCGCTTGCAACGTTGATCTTTGTTGCAAACTCTCGCTACATGTCCAAAGCGTTGGCACCTGAAGCACCGGGGAGGAGTTTCAACGAACTCGTGGACTGCATGTTTGGTGAAACCAAGGTCAATTATTCAAGGGCGCTCGGTGTTGGGAGCAAACGGTAGCACAATAGAGTTTGTAGGCTTCGCTGCCCATTGTTGTTCTCCAGGCTCCACCCGGCGCATTAACCGTCGCACGTGCAGAACTCCTTGCGGTTTCAAGTAGTCAAGAAGGGCACTTTCCGAATACCACCCTGGTACTCCCCTTATAACACATGTGTTAGTCATGTAGGAGTGTGGCAACCGGGCTTGAACTCGTATGCCACCGATCTGAGAGCACCGCAGAAGAATGTCTACTTGCTCTTCCGTTGAGATATCTAGATGAAGAGCCCCTTGCGTTGTGAAGCGACTGCGAATCAGAGCAGATCCCAGTAGTACTTTAATATCATCGAACAGCCTGGTAGGGTTCCACTCTCTGAAGTCAACACCTTGGGATGCCGACTGTCCGGCGCTTCCGATGACTCACCACTTTGAAGCCATCGTTGTCCATTTCCGCCATGTCAGCCACTTCCTCGTCAGAGGCGACGATTGTTGAGTCGTCCCCACTGAGCGATGATGACGCACTGCACTGCTGGACGTCCCTGATGACTGGCAGATCCCCGCCATGTGATGCGATGGCCGCCTCCGCCCACTGGGTTCCTTCGGATGGCGCTGTCCCTTTAAGGATACCGGCACCGGAGCTGCTGTACCCTTCCCGTAGGGACAGTACCGCCTTAAAGACGCGGCCGTCTTCCAAGGATGGAAATAACCTAGCTAATAACTAGAAAAGAAGGCAAAATTACTGAGCTGAGGTGACAACAGATCGAGCAGCGTCGTCTTCCTCAGACGGCTCAGTTTTAGCGGAAACTAGCAAATGTTTTGAGGCTGGGAATACGGTTGCGTTCAGAAAGGCAGGAACATCCTGAAGGTGTTAACGAATAGCATAAGTTACCTCAAGTCCGGCCAAAAATTTTGAATACGACAGTTAAGCGGCAACTCCTATGCAATTTCGTTGCCAATATTGAGATATTTATATTGCTTTGAAAACCACAATGCACAAAAGTGTACACGATACCATGGTGCAGTCCCATTACACTTTCTGCCTCTTGCTTTGAAGGCCAGGATAAAACCTGTGTCAAACCTCGTTGGGTAAGCCCGTTCAAGCTCGGGTACATTCAGCTCGCGGTTGGTAGCTGCAGGAGAGCAGACTACGTAGTGAGCAGAGCAACAGAAGCTTTCTATGTTCGATCAGCCATAATAATGATTATGCAATGAGGTGGAAAAAACTAGAAGAGCGCCTGTGAGCAACAAGAAAAAATCTTGCCTGTATACTTTCTGGTGCTGTGTACAACTAGCCGGATTCATGTTTCTGGGTAAATGGTCCACCGAAGTGCATATTCATAGACAGATTTTAAAAGAATACTTCGCTGCAGAGCATGAAAGCACGGCAAATGCGTGTTCGCGCTCCATTCTGGGCGTACTGTAGCTACTTGCACCGGTATGGCTTCACACGAATTGTTGGGATCTGTGCTTGAGTTGACTGTAGTTGTGTTTTCCTTGCAGAGCAGTATGGACGGCTACCTGATTTATGCGTACTGGTTTAAGCTGAAAGTTGCTGACCATGTATCTCTGAAGCGGGGAAACCATGCCGAAATATGCTCTTTATTTTCTACGTAACATCAATTTTACTGGATACAGTATTTAGTTTGAACCAGACTAGTTTTGCTGTGTTTTAGCCGCGTGAATTTATTGAATTATTTCATACCCCAGGTAATGAACGCTGAGCCGAAATTTTCAGAGAATTAGCGATAAAGAAAGTGCGTTCAGTGAGCGAGTAAATTAGATATTTGAGATTGCTCAGCCCGCTTAAATGCTTAAATGCGCCCCATGTGAAGGAGTTGAAGATTCTTGGACACTGTTCGCGGTGATCGTCAGCCGTGAAGGCATGCCAGGCACTTCGCTTCTTGAGAGCTCTTAGCTTGCACGATGGGCTGCTACTTTACCGCATGCTTAATTTCTTTGCACACTGATATCATTTTTCATCATACTTCCTTTTCTACTTCACTTTCGTGTCTCCCCATCTCTTTTTCCCAAGTGCAGGATAGCAAACGATTGGCTTTCCTCTGCCTCCTCCTTGTCCTTAAATGGAAAATACGATTTCTTAGCGTGTCAAAGAGGAAAACCACTTCAGTTATGGGCTGAAAGATTGATACTGACCATCAACGACTCAGTTTTCACTATGATACTCGAGTTATCTTATTTACATTTTCTCCTTTAGCAAAGGAGGCCGTTGTCTATCAAGAGCAGGCCGGTAACAATCAGCTGCCTTTTCACAGCATCCACGCACTTCATACAGAACACTGAAAAAGGCCAATTAAGCAAAGGCTTTCAGTCAGACCACGTCTGAAAGAATACCCATCAAGGCCTGTGTTGCAACATGAGGCAGTGGTGCAACGGTTGGCAGACCACTTTAGTGTGCGGAGCTCCGCACACATTCAAGAGCTTAACAGTGATCAGCCAATTGTGGTAGCCTCATCTGTCTTCCCTGACAGCGATGAAAGCAAGGCTTTGCCAGCGTGAAGATATATCGACTTTCAGGGCACAGCCTTGAGGCGCTGACAATGACGTTGATCGCTGCGGTTACGACAGTCTTATTTTATTCTCCAGTGCCACTGTGAGCAATAAAAAGGATACCCTATGCAACCCTCCCTGGTTATTGATGTCCTTTTGTTTTTCACGGTAGACTTTTTTTCTTCTTTTTTGCAAGTAAAAAGTGATCTCGTTTTGGTGGCAATGTAGCTGACAGCCATCAAGCACTGACGCAATTCAGGCAGAAACACGCGAATAAAGATTGAGGGAACTCATGACGCTCATTTAGGGAAAGAAAAAGCGAAAGGGTAACGAAAATCCAAGAAAGCTATTCTCACATGCACAGAAGCTCTCCCTGTTCTGTTCTGCCTTACTTTTGGGCCCATTTTTCTAGTCTCCAGAGTGTGTCCAAGGGCGTGAGGGTAGACATTCGGAATATCGAAAAGAAGATATTGTCACAGACTAGAAGATGACAAACCGGGCAGGTGCACTCGCATCAGGCCTGCGGCCATTAAATCATACCATCGCCATCTTTCATTTTCGGTCTTCATCTGCTTGCCGTCACGTGGCAATCCTATCCTGTAAAGCTGGAAAAAGTAATTAAAATTTTTCAATAAATCTAGGCCAGCAATAATGAGATCATCGCACGATTGCAGGAAACTAGAGCGATGCAATGCACTGCACCTTTCTTTTTCTCTAAAGCAAAAGAGAAAAAAGTACGAGCAAAACGTTAACATGACCAAATCAAAACCTGCTAACTGGCAGCGAGGATGTGCGGCGTTTTCAGCGTCCTTTACGACCGAGGCCATCGGGCCGTGTCGGTGCGCTTCAGTTGTTTAAGGCCAGCTACTAGCAGTAAGTGGCTCGGTATGGTTTTGACGAAAAGATGACGACGAATAGCCTATGCCAGAGAATCCTGATTAGATTTTTTCAGTTATCGGCATAGCACATTACTTATTGAAACGCATAAAACTCGTGCATATAAAGGGGCGATGTAGTTCGAAAATTTCAGATTCTGGAGATAGCATACTGCTCCCGGCTAGACAGATAGGTTGTATGGTAGTTTCAGTGTTCACGCTACATTATTTGAAATGACGTTTTACAAGTCATTCTACCCCATTTGTATTAATTTATTTTCACTTAGTTACATTGCATATAATAAATATATACACAGAGTTAAAAAATACATATATTACAAAAATACATATGTTTGTTTCCTATAATATTAAAACTCTTGTTGCCTTTATGAGCTACATTGTGATGTAGGTAGAATTTTCATTCTGCTGCTATCCCGAAAGATGCGAGTGCGACCGCGGCCACGGCGGTCGAATTCTGATGGAGGGCAAAATTCTAGAGGCTCGTGTATTTTCCTATGTAAGTGCACGTTAACGAACCACAGGTGGGCAAAATTTCCGGAACCCTTCACTACGGCGTCCCTCATAGCCTGAGTCGCTTTGGGTATAGAGGTATCTAAGGTTATTAGATGCGTTGATATTTTTCTTAACTTTATTGAGAGTGACAATGATTCCTTTCAATCCAAGGCTTTTAATATACTAACTATGCTCAGAAAAAGTTTTAAACCGCATGTTCTAGCTTCCAACTACCTTCCAAGAACAGGCGTAGATTTCTGAACATTAGCATCATCTATCAAAATGGTCATACCTGCTGGTAAAAAGAGCGATACTAAATTCGTAAAAAGAGCTATTGCGAGCCTTTGACTCCAAAATGCCCTCAAAGAACCAATTCCTCATCTGATGACTTCAACAACAGTGCAATAGGCTATCGCATGCTGGCTGTCCTGGTCATCTCCAGATATCAGTAGCAGAAAGTTTGTTGAAAAAGTTGAATACTGAAAAGCAAGCTTGAGCCCGTGCGCCCTTTAGAAAACATAAAAATATCAGTAATTCCGTATTTGCATACCATTCTCGCAATGTGAAACGCATTGCACAACGGAATGATGTTTCAGCTGTTTTTTTCCACCCCTGAAAAGTTGGAAAGCCTGTTCATGTTAAAAAAAATTGTGCTCGTCACGTGTCTAGTGGACAAAAAAAACATCAAATGCCGTTTGTTGATTTAAAGAAGGTGCAGTGTACCAAATTCGACTCTCATGTGGAAGATAGTGTGTAGGACAAGACAAACAGATCGCTGCTTTAATGACCGCCTGCCAGCGCATAATAGAAATGTAAAAAAAATGAACGAAGAAGGCGGAAAATCAGTGCAGCATTGCAACACGTGTAATAATCGCAATAAGTTGCTCGATAAATGTGGATTACTTGCTAAAAGCAAGCACAAGCGCCCTCGTGAAATCATCGAAGCAGAAAAGATAGACATTTTAGTAAGTGTTTGTTTAAGCATCCCTTCCGTCTGACTTTCTAAGAATGAAATTGCTTACCTAATTTCGCTCTGATTTCCGCATATCTTGATATGGCATGGCAATGCTGCATGTATAAATTGCGCATTTTTTCAATAAAGTTATTGGAAGTTAGCGCTGTGCGTGTCTACTGGTTCACCGGTCCTTTGACATGTTGCTCTACTGTTCCTAAGTATAAACCAACAGGCCTAAATTTCAACTTTGCTCAAGTAAACAAAAACTCTAACTTCAATGGCATAGGGTGTGATCCATACTCTTCATGTGTACTGCGTCGCATTTGAGAGCCATTTTCTCAGCAACTACCGCACCTACCCTCATAGGGCTTTTATTTCATTTGCTAGTCAGTCTTCTTAAAATAGGACAGAACAGCGAATAATTAAGCCGTATACCTGATTTCTGTTGAATATGCAGAATTTTAAAGTTTCTGAACACCATATATTTTCTATCGCTTGCCGGGAATAAAACTTTCTGAGAAAAAACTGCTGTCTGTATTGAGATATTCTAGTTTACAATTATGTATATATGTAGCTGGAAAAAGAACGGCCTTCTATCTTTTTGTTTTACATGTAATGAAGGGTAAACAGGAACACAAAACAACATTCTGAGATATTTATTGACAAAGATACAACTCCTGATTGTTTCACTGTTAGGCACTTTCAACATGTGCTTATACTTTTGTTTAGTAACTCCTAGCTTTATATGGCCCGCTATTGTCAGCATTACGTTTCTTTGCTTGCAAGTTAGCGCAATGGCCTCCTTAGTGATCTATTGTGTACCTTTTTTAGTAAGGTACTTTTGTGCGCGGTTCATTTCAGGCCATCTTATCACGATGGTGACCTTTGAAATATCTGAAATGTTTTGAATGTCACAGGAGGTATTAAGAGAGCCTTCTGTTATCACGGAGCGTGCACATTGTGCCGTGATGGAATTCGCGGATGCGCTTTCAAACGAAGGCATTTCTTAGTGCGCACTCCAAGACTACAAAATAGAACAATTCACTGGAGTCTCTCGCTGCAGTCTGAAGCAGCTGTGGCTGTGCAAGTGCGGGAAAAACTATTTTATGGCGCAAAATGATTTGGACAAGTGTTTTTCGCTGAATGCTCATTAGTCAGTTTGCCCTTGCGTTGCCTTTCAAACAAAGCACGTCTTAGGCGCCGATGTTGGTAGCAAAAATGTTTTGCGATGCGTGGCTCAAACACCTTATCGCCTGTTTTTCAGGTCCACGGCGAAAAGAAAAAGAAAATTGTCATCAGAACCACAAAAGGAGTGAAGGAATCGTTTGCCAAAGAAACAGGACAAAGAAACAGGACAGAGCAAGGGACACACACACACAACCTCTAGTGTGCTTTCTCCTGTTTGCTTTATCCTGTATCTTTGCGCAGTATTGAAGATGAACGTAATGCACTAACTTGCCCGCCAGAAAGCCCGTCTGCCTCGCAAGAAGTAAGAAAAATGCAGAGCAAAGCATGCCAGCGTTCAAGAGAACATACATATTACCTTACCTGTTCTAGCCGAGCTGCTAATAATGAATCAACTCAGCTTACAAAAATTACCATTTGTGTTTTCGACACCATTTTCTGATTGCATAAATGCAAACCAGTGCATGCGCCGAAAGAATCAGGCATGCTCGCCGAATAAGGAATGGGTAAGCACTTGACTCACTGCATAATGGTGAAGAAGGCTTCGGCATTGCGGATTGGTAGAGAACAAAATTGAATTTTTTTCCATATCAGCCCTCCCTTAGTCCTTAATGCGTGTTACAGAAGAGACTACACTGCAGAGAGAGAGAAATATTTTGTACGCAATAGGTAGCATAAATTAGCAATTACACACCAGGCAGCGTGCGTGTAAACCTTGGCCGAAACAGCCAAGCCTTTATTGCGCACTGCAGGGAACTCCCTATCTAATCCGTCGATCGCGGTACATGAGCGTCACGCAAAAGAAAGGAAGAAAAGTAGAGATGGAGAACGCACCCATAGGAAGTTTCCAGCGTAGTTTCATGAGTGAAGGCAGAGGTGCCGGATGGTACTAGCAATAGAAGTAGTGTGTGGTTTTATTGATAACTAAAAATGAATTAAAGAGATGTTGCTAGCCGCTGTATCTGCTATCGGTTCCTGATGCACCTGAGCTGCAGCTAGCGGAACTAAAGGGACAGGGAGAGGAGAGAAAGGCGGAAAGAAAGAGGGGAGTGAGATTAATAAAGAATAGGGGGAGGACGGGTGTATAAAAGTGTACATAAACATAGCACCACGCTCGCTGCTGTAGTCCATTTCCAAGGGATAGTACTGACGGCGGATGTACAGTTTCGCCGTGAATCTATGCACGTGAGTTCGTCGAAAGAAATCGCAGGAGCACGGAAAGTTTGTACAAAATTCGTATACACAGACTGTTTTCACCGTGTGCCTACGGAGTCCTGGCTGGCACGCGGCGACCTTGTGAGTCACTGCAGTAGCAGCGGGGCGGCGGGGCGGCGGGGCCTCGCGCGTTTAGCCTTTGGTGCACGTTCTGAGAAAAATTGAGTGAAAGCTCGTTATAACGCAAAACTCAAACTGTAGAAGGCGTTGCCGAATGAAACCTGCTGCTGCAAATGCGTCTGGATTCAGTTTGAATATGTCTGGAATATAGCACAAAATGAGAACTTTCTTGTAACACAAGGCACTCGTCTGCGAGTGGCTACACCGGAGTGCAACACGAGGCACTCGTCTGCGAGTGGCTACACCGGAGCTGCAATACGAGGCACTCGTCTGCGAGTGGCTACATCGGAGCTGCAATACGAGGCACTCGTCTGCGAGTGGCTACATCGGAGCTGTAACACGAGGCACTCGTCTGCGAGTGGCTACACCGGAGCTGCAACACGAGGCACTCGTCTGCGATTGGCTGCACCGGAGCTGCTCAAGAAATTTTGAAATAAAATATACAACGGCTAAAATTTTTTCTCTAATCTATTTCGTTTGAGCAGACTCCCAAACTCACCTTTAGAATTGTAACTGTAAAGATAGCTTTTGTAAGCGCGAAATGCCATGGGAAGGATAGCCGCAATTTAAACATTTTTTTGTCAGTGCAGCATTCAGAAGCACGAAATATTGTGCAAAAGCACAGGGTTTTCAGATGGACAACACCACCATGTACCTGAAAGAACTCTTGAGGTTTCCAACTGACCCAGAGAGCCAGTTATGCGCGTCTTCAACTTTCTCATCGTCAGTGCCAATTTACTCGATGTACGCCGGCGGCCTATCCTTCAGTGGCGCATTTCTGCCACGAGGTTGTCCACGCCAGCGCATCCAGTGGACATTTGTCTGTTACTACTAGCACATAGCTCAATGCGGGATTACTAGTTTCATAGACGTATTATTGGTCAAAGGAGATAATGTCCAATGCGCACCGCAAGCGTGTTTTGCTGTTTGACACGAGGCGGGTTCGGCTGCGGCAACAGCCTATTGCTCTCGCTTAGCGACCTGCCAAGCAAATCAATACGCGCCGCCGCATCGTGGGTTCAACTCCACGCCGTGAACATCTCTTTGATTCCTTTTTTATGAGTTACTTTCATTTCATGGAAGCCCCAACACCGCAAGCATGGAAACATCCCAAGATTTTGCTCGGGGTTGATCCATCGGAATAATGGTTCCGCACTTAAATCGTGGAGAATGGAAGATTGACTGTGCAACGAAAAATGATCAGGTCAAATTATTGAAATATTTCATCCAGATTATGGTTGAGTGCGGCCGTGGTAACGAAGTTAGTTTGCTGTCTTTGGTGCAAGAGCCTTGCAAAGTGACGCTTCTCTTTGTGTTATGCAACGAATCAATTGCTATATTAGTGCGAAATCACTCTTCCAATGGGTGAACCCCGAGCAAGATCTTGGGATGTTTGTATACTTGCTGTGTTTGTGGGCTTGTACAAAGTGAAAGTAATAAATAAAAACAAGTCAAATAGATAACCATGACCGGGAGTCGAATGCGCGGCATTGCAAACAGAGTAGTTTCGCAGACCACTGCGCGAGAGCACTAGGCTATAGCCGCAGCCGAACAGGACTAGTGTTAAACTGTAACACACACCCGACCTGTGCATTATACATCATCTTCATTCTCTAATACTGCTGTGAAACTAATATTCGCGCTCTGAGCTATGTCCCAGTACAGACAAAAAGATGTGCGCAGCACGCGTCATCGTGGACAACGTTCTGGCAGAAACCTGGCGATGGAGCAATACGCGTTGGCGTTGGCAACATTGCTGCAAAAATGTAGCATTGGAGCATAGGCTGCCGGCGCACAAAACGAGAAATGGTACTCACGATGAAAATGTAAAGGCGAGCGTAACTGCCTCCCTGTGTCAGTGAAAATTAAATCGCGATTTCAGGTACATGGCGGTAGTTTCTACCTGCGACAAACTGTGCTTTGAAATGCTAAACCGCCAGTAATTTTTATGAATAATGCGAGCGCCCTGCTTTCTATTATTAAGCTTAAATAATTATGTAAAAATCAACATTTCGCAATATATTCGAAACCTCTTTGCATAGTTTGTCCAGTTACGTAACGGGCACTTGTCCCATAGGTAAGGCGCTGTTTTTTGCACCACGATGCGCCGTATAAAGTGCACCGAGACCTTTGTCCATCAGCAGAGGTAAGAGTGTCTTGATTTTGCTAGTAAGTTTAGTGCAAAACACTGTTTCCTTGATTGTCACGTGCCGATTTTTCTGAACAGAAGAAAATTTTGAAATATTACTCTCGTGCCCCTGTTTTCGGTACGTTTTTAACGTAGTGCACTCAAAATGTTGAGCGTTTCATAAGTGGTTCAGTTAATTATTGGAAACAGACCGCATTCGCTGGGCTAGTGCATCTTTAGTACTTCAGTGTATCTTCAGTACATCCGGCGATGCTAAACATGAAGAAACCTTGCTCCCTAGAGTGATAAAGTGGTAAGGAAACGCTCCAGTGCTTTTACAATTAAATGTGGCCCCTTCTATATTTGAGTGCAGTCTCTTAGCTGTGAACTTTCGCACTGCTTTTGGCGCAATGCTTATGGTTCGCTTTCTTTGCTTCAGTTGACTAGAACTTTCAACAGGACTTATTCCTAAAGGTGAATTGCAATAGTCCTGGCGGCTTAATTTGATGTGCATCGGCTATGCGTTGTTTCTTTCGTCATAGATTTGATCCGCATTGCTGTTTAAATTGTGCTTCTCCACTCCACTCTGCTCCTTGCGAATTCACAAAGAACAGAACTGAGGTTATGTCCTTAGAGGATATTTATAATGATGTTTAAAGAAGGGAAGGCAATATAACAATGCAGATTACGCACGAGCGCTCACAAATGAGGACATGGGGAGCCGTGCACAACGCAACTCTACTACTTCTCGTTCGTGTGCGCACATATGTGTTCCGCTATCTAACACCACCTCGCCCAAAAATCAGTGGCCTTGTCAACAAATATAACACCTTGCTTACCTGTGCGCGCGACACTTACGTAAAAAAGACCAAGAGAAGGTGATTACAACAGCAGCAGTTAAACGAAAAGCCAGTAAATTGTAGTGCCATTACTAAAGTTATTACACAGAGGTATCATAGGTTTTGAACTTTTTTTCTCTCGAACTGCATGTAGCTTCCTTTGGCAGTTACAGGAGTCCCGATCTGGAATTATTTCATTTATTTAGTGCTTCTAAGTAAGGAAGATATCATGAATTGTTTTGTTACACACAGATACCTGTTTTTCAGGCATGTCACAGGAGCAAACAAATATGCCGTCTTGTTTTTGACGATTAAAAAATGGGCTCTCTTAATTCTTTGTATAGCGCTCCAGTGCACTGTTATAATGGGAACAGTATTGTAACCAAAGGTATCGAAACATTCTGTGAAACTACACGACGACTCAGAAATGTAGAGGCGCAGTGATTATTTGCGAATGTTTTTGTAATTCTCACCTCTCATTAGGCGCAAATTTGCTGCAATTGCTTATGTTTATCTATAGCGTCAATAATGCTGATACAATGAAAGCGTCTTTTTGCTCTGAACCAGTTAGGTGTTTTTAATGTAGGGACCCTACTATTGAGGTATTGATTTAAGGACACGTTTTTATTTCCGCCAGTTCAACCTTGTTCGTTCAGGGCAGGGGAAAAGAAGTTAGTTAATGGATTCCAGTCACAAATGATCGGTTTCGCCTTCTTTCTGTAGGATGCACTGACATGATGTGGAACATCGTCAGAACACGCTAATTTGGTTCTAGAACAGCCCCTAACCTGTACTTAGAGAGACAGGAGCTCCAATAATACATCTGCCTTCTAGTTTTACACTTGCTGAATACATAATTTGCCGGGGCCTGCCTAAGCAGTACCTGAACATAAATTCTTATGAAGGTTATACGAAAAATGAAGGTTGCGAGAAGTAATACGCTGCTGTAGTTATTAGCAAAGATGAAGACTTCCTTTTTAGTATTCGCATTAACTATATAGTTTACGCTCTCCGACGAAGAACGTCGTTCCTAGTGAAGAGAGAGAGCGTCGTCACAAAACAAAAAGCTGCTCAGGTCGCGTGACCGAGAGAAAGAGGACAGCACGAGACTGTTGAGTACAATATCGATGGAGGCGAAATGCAGAAAAGGTACCCAGTGTGCTGTGCGACATCACTACACGCTGGTGCAAAGCAAGTGGTAGACCTCGAAAACAACTCTTTCTCTCTCCCAAGCCTTCGTCCCCCATTCGCCAGTTCACTCACTACACTATTTAGCTGAGGACCTTGGCGGTGACAATTACTCTTCGCTTTGTTCCCTCACTACCATTCGCTGTTATCATGGTTGCCATGCACATATAAACGCAGGTACTGAGTGTGGAGTATAAAAAAATGAAAAATCAATGGACGTTTTCCTTAGTGAACTTCACCTTGCACTACGGCTACTTGTCCAGATGCAGTTTGGGCCAAAAAAACTCTCGCTGTGAGCGGAGGACAGCGAAGTGACACTGGCAAAGCTAGAGTAAGGGTGCAGCCCATTTGATTCTACCATGTTTAAACGCATAACCTGACTCTTCTTGTAATACGAACCGTTCTTTGTTTTTTTACGTCGTATAGGTTTTCCTTGCTGGTTGTGATTTAAATGTGCTGATTTCGGCTTTACCTCGCGCTTTTACCTTTTAGTCTACTTTCACTACAGTCTCAGTAACACTTCTTCCCTAACGCTTGGTAATGTTGCAATAAATACTTCTGTTGCATTCAATGCTGGGTCACACTGCTCCGCCGCATGTGCGGCGCAGTGTAGTCAGTAATTCAGTTTTCTTCTCTCTTGCTACCTAATGAGCTTGATTAATTCCCTTCCTTTTGCTTCTTCTTCGGCTGACTTTGTATACGTGACTCCCTCATTTAGTGCAATATATTTATTCCTTTATTACCTTTTGTGTTCCAGAACATGTATTAGCGCTAGATTTAAGCTATTAAATTCAGTTGGTAATCAGCGCACGTCCTTACCGTTTCCTGCTTCTGTTTTCGCAAATGTTTTTTATACGCTGTAGGTTCTTGCGCTCACAAAGAACCACCTGGCGCAATCTACTCCCCCTCTTGTACCTAACGCCTGTTTCAAATACTTTGTGCCTTAACTTAGTTCACCGCAAATGTAAAACGAACTATCGTTAAGGCAAAAGAAGAAGCTTCTGACCCGGAAAGGCTGTTCTGGAGGGTTGAGGAACTATATCCGGTGCTAATGGCCCTTATTTCGTGCGTTTCATCGGTAGCGGATCTCTCGAAGGCACATCTTCTTACAAGCTTCTTCTTTCATAGCGATTTCTTGTGCTAAATGATGGATCGAAGATGATAGAAATTGATAATAGAAATATACGACTAAGTCGTGGTTTGTTTTGTTTTCTTTTCAAGTCAGTATTATCGAATTAACGCGGGAATTGAGCGATTGTAACAAAGTGGTAAAAGCGCACAACGCAAAGTTAACCACCCAAGCTGATGGTCAGGCACTGTACTATTTTGAAAGTAAGGGAAAAAATTTAAGGAGGAAATGAGCTCTTCGAGAGGTAAGCAGAAATGATATCAATAGCCTTAGATGATATCCGAAACTCATGTTGCTATTATTAAAAAGTGCCACAAATTTTAAAAAAATTGTGAAATAAAATGAAGTGCTCCGTTTTGGCAGCTGTATAGGGGCTAGAAGGAAAATGTTGTAGATGGCGGAAATGAGTGTGCCAAAAAATTACAACATTGTAGAAGAAAGAAAAGTAAAAAATACATCGCAGATGGAGAACGATGAATCCGGAAGCTGAAAGAAAGCATTCGAGCAGCGAGGGTATAATTACTACCTCACTTTACAGCTTTGCTGCAGCGAAATATTTATGATGTTTTCATGCGAGCCATATTTAATATGAACTGCATGAAAGCAACATAAATATTAGGCTACCGGGTGCCCTTGTGTTGCTGCCATGAGGTATGCAATCTAGCTCAAATGACCAGCGTCTAGACGTTTTCAAGCAACTGCAGAGTGCAGCAAGGAATAAAGATTCAGCCAAAGATAAGCAGTACCGATGTAGTAAGATTTATATGGTTGTTTCTTGCTAATCAGCATAGACTATATTCTTGAAATGAATTTTAACAACACAGCATAGTGGGCGAGTTGGTATTCCACCTTGGAAAAACAGGACAGCGCAACTAAAATGAAGGGCCAGAGAAAGAAAAGACTCGCACAAGCGCTGAGTTGGTCTCGCTCTCCTTGTCGAAAGGAGATGCTGCCCTTCCCTTGCGCCCTGCTGCAATTTTGTAGCAAGGTGCCGAGGTTCCAGTGCGTCACGAAGAAAGTGTAAGGAAAGGAAAAGCCACATTCTGAGGTGCGCAGTGTCCACTAGTGAAAAACCGTTATTTTTTCCCGGACAGGTTTTGTTTGTTAAACTGGAAAACTTCTATATAAAGAAGCATCCGTTTGGCCACAACGAGAAAACGGATTTCAGCTCATTATAACTCATGCAGGCCATTATGCATTAATTACAGTGAGGTGGTTATTATACTCTTGCTGCTCGAGAGCTTTCTTTTAGCTTGGGGATTCGTTGTGGATGATTAAATGTCCTTTAATACCTCAGAAAGTAAAACCGAACTTAACTGCGTGGTGGTATGGCCCAATTTATAGTATGACCATGTGATCATATGACTGACCATAGCGTACCTGAGCTTGACCTTTGACCTTTACATTTGATATGAAACAGTGGGCACCACATTGACAAATGACCTTCAATTTCTAACATAGTCAAACTGAACTGCGTGGTGGTATGGCAAAAGCTACGGTGGTATGATGACATTATCATATGGCTATAACTATTGGGTACCAGACTGATTTCTGACCTTCAACCTGACCTTGGCATTTTATTTCAGACAGTGGAGAGCTTTCGCTGTTATAACTAGTTTAAAGCCACTTTGAACCCCAGAGATTTTTTTGATTCACTAGCTCTACCGGTCTGACTGGCCGTTGATTTTTTACTGTGGCCGTATATTATAACCTTTTTTATGTGCGCGTTTCGCCCAAAGGATAAAGCGATTCTTGACTTCTTTTGTGTTATGTGTTGAGCAGCGCGAGAGGCGCGTTGTGAAAGCTTTTGTTATTTTACGTGCTGTCAGATGTGTTTTACGCCTTTCTGTCTCGGAATGGTTTGATAATTTATGACACACTTTATAATTGATTGAATACGTTATAGTTTGCCTTTTCGACCGCATTGCAATTCACGATTCAGGTGTCCACTTATGTGATAAATACATGTGATTTTCAAGTACAGAGTTAGGTAGCACTCTGTTCTGACTTACTATTTCGTTGCGTTGTCCTATGCACCATAAAAGCATAAATACTTACACAGATACATTTCGTTTTTGTGAATGTAAGAGCGTAAAAATATATAAGAACCGAAACAAAATAGGCACGCATCAAAGTGAACGAAACAGTTCCCATATGGGTGCTGCATTATAACAAGCAGAAAAACTCCCAGAAGGCAGTCTTCGTATTAGGATGGGACATGGAAATTTCCAGACTGGAATCTCGAGAATTTAGCTATGGTTTTTAAAAACGTTTTCTGCTGGTCTGCTGCGTGAATAGCGCCGATAATTATGTATTTTTGTCTTATGCTTCCATGTGCTCAGTGCGCATGGCATAAAAATGTCTTACAGCCACGTGTTTTGCGGTCCCTGCTTCTGCAAACGGTATGATAAACCTCAGTAAACCTGTCAGCGGAGTCAGCTATGAGGCCTTTTAAAGCAAATGCCGTTTAAGCAAAGGCTAGCACAGAAAATAATGTACATTGAGTACTTTGCATCCATTAGGTATTCAAATATCAGGCGAGGCAAAAAATATTCACCTGAGCACCTCATCATTGTACAGTAATCTGACAACTGACACCCCTTACTTTCTGCGAAGTCTAGAAATGATATTCGAATATGCAGGAAACAACCAGTTTATTTAAAAAACGAAAGGGGCCGCATTTGAAAGCACTGCTCAATTCTATCTTTTTGTTCATTGAAATTGTTTACCGCGAAAGCATTATATTCCTGTGACGTAACCCAAAAAGCGTAAGAGCATCATTTCTATATGTTTTATGAAAATACAAAACTCAATATATTCTACAAATTCCATTTGATAACGACAAATTCATTGTTATATTTATTTCAACGATACTTTGTAACAAGTTCATCACTTCGTAAGGAAAGTTCAATGAAAGCTAAAAAAATATCAAGAATAACAAAAAATAATTCCTTGGCTCTTTTCAGCTGTCTTAGTGTTTGTACGGCAGCAAAAGAAGCATTTATGTTCAAAAAATTTGAAGTTAAAAGTTTTCCTCTCACTTTATTCAAAATTGTGACGGCGGCGCCGTGGTCTGGTTGCCGCCGTCCTGAACAGATTGGTCGAGTAGCCAGGATTACCGAAGTTAAGATTGCGCCTACATTTATATGCGCTCAGCTGATAAAAGCGCAAAGGGGACACTCGGACAAAGAAAAATAAATTACAAGGACAGCGCCTGTCGTTGCATTCCTTTTTATTCATGCCTACGTGCCTTTTCCAGCTATGCATTTTAACCAGCTTGCCCAAATTTCCGTTCTTCTAACGCTAAACTAAACGTGCGGTTGTCACATACGTCATAACTTCCCGCGAAATGCTCACGTTTCGAGTACGCAAGCCTGCATATGCTACTCAAAAACTTCCTATTCGTTTGCAGTATATAGTTACGACCTGGAAGTAAGAAGGGAATATGTTTGTCAAAACCAACTCTAAACCAAGTATACGGGTGGTTACATATTTTTGTTATATATTCTAAAACAAAGATTTCTCGTTCTGTGGCGGTCTTGGCTCTTAAGCAGTTGCTACGAGCGCAAACAAAACTTCGAAAGCAAGATTTTGCTACGCGTCGGAAGCTTAGACTATTCAAATCAATGTGCCCATAAGTCGCCTACAATCATCGGCAACTGCCTGACAATTAAAAGGGATGTCCACGAAAGCTGAACTAGCTTTCAGCTCAAATATGTGTTAGAGAGAAAGTGTTGGGACGAATGTGCGCCAGGAAGTTTTTTTGCAAAGTCATTGTTTTGGGAACAATTGATGCAGCAAGGGCTGCCACAAAGTGGTCAAGCTAAAGACTGAACTGATCTACAATTTGCGAAATATTTTATAAAGAGAAATAAAATCTCATACATATGATTACACTTCGTCATACTGTGCTTAGGAAGTAAAGAATAATAAATAGACTTTAATTTATAGGATGTAAGAACTAATGACAGTCAGAACAAAATGCTACTTTGAAATTCCGAAAAATAAACTATTATTGATGATACATTTATTCTCACTATTAGTGGGCTTTTGGATTAGCCATGAAATCTAGTTTTTTCGAACTATAATAAAATTTGCTGATGTTGCTACGGCTGAAAGATTTGGAACAACAGGACTACTTCGAGCCGCCGTGATGGTTTAGTGGTTATGGTGCTCCGCTGCTGACCTGAAAGACGTGGGCCCGATGCAGGCCATGGCGGTGGCATTTAGATGGAGGACAAATGCTAAAGCCCTGTGGTCTCTGCGATGTCAGTTCAGGTTTTGGGAGCCCAAAGTATCTGGGGCCATCCACTACGGCACCCCTTATAGAATGCACCTCTTCGGGATTTTAAACCGTATAAAGCATAAAACCTGGAACTATTTCCTTCTTCCTAGTTGCGCTAATGTTTCCGCGTATTTTTTCCAAGTACTCCCAATCACGCATACCATGCGGCTCCAATGCACGAACACAGACCGTTTCAATCCCGCGTTTGCTATATCTACCACCCCTCCCCCGGCTTCCTTTCTCGTGAGATGGCGCATTTCTTCATACCTGTTTTACAGATCAATCGTTTAATACTCTTTAGCAGGCATCCTGCCTACACAAGATATCGGCGTTCATGACCCACAATCTAGTATTCTTTCCACATCACACCCTCCTTTCTTTCACCAGGTCTTCCTTTTCGGAGTGAAGGCCCCATTTAAATCCCACCAGTGGCGAGGAATGTTCCCAGACAAAGTTAAGTCCTCGCGTCATAACGTTGGTTACGCACCTTGAAGCTCACACTACCTTGTTCACTTTGCTTTCTTTATTTGTTTTCAAGAATCCCATCTGCCTGCCGCCTGTGTACTCCTTTCTCTCGTAGTAGCTAGTTCCAGATCTCTATAGAGGGTTGAGCGTTAAAAGCGTATGGAAGCATTTTAAATATTAGCTCTATATAGTAGTAAGCAAAAACGCATGATAATATCGTTTAGAGCTAAGAAAATATTAGACCAACTATGATTGACCAGACATGTAACTCTTAAATTATGTTAGCGTTCAATTTGGAGGGGCAGCATATGAAAAGGTACATGTGCCCATTACAGTAGAATTATTCTGGACTACAAAATTATGTTTGAGCTGGGAACCATTTATGAACGCTATCTTTTATACAATATAAGATTTTCTTTAACATTCAACATATCCGCAGAACACCCGAGCACGGTTATGCATTTTTTCTATTAGAGTTATTACTATCGTCAGAACCATTGTCCATTGGTTTTCTAAGGCAGCCTTAACTTTGTGAGGCGCTGTATGGAAGCACTTTAAAAAAAAGATATTTCTACATATCACAAGATTGGATCACTACCTCCAATATTTTCATAACAGTATTTTAAAAGGTTCAAAATATGAAAGTTTTTGTCCAATAACGTTGAACATGAAACATGACTTGTTTACCGAAGCGTTTTGATAAGAAATTTCTCACATGGAACAATTGTAACTTTTATGGGTATTCTCAACATTTAATTATACTCACAGGTTAGATGGTCGGAAGTAAATGATGATCACTTCTTTCCATAGAATGGCGCATTCCAAAATATAAAGTAACAAGAGAGTAAGCTGTCCTCTAGCGCACGTCCTTTCATGGGCGGAGTATACTGCCGAAGCCCTCAGCTCGACTTTCATCACTAAACATACGAGATACTTAAGGTTAGAAACAAAAGCAAATCACGTTTTTCAAACTTGCAAACATCTTGCAGTTAGTAATATTTTAACCGTGGCTTTAACCTCCTCTATTTGTAACCTTGAGGCTCCCAATGCCGCAATTGAAAGCCTTCTCCCAAGTATGCTAATTGCAAGTTACCATGCATGCCTCAGTTTCCAAAAGTAGGCGTTCCGCAAATTAAGTAATCGAAATCCGCTCCGCAACATAAGCATCATACATTTCCCATGAAATGGATGCCAGCTTACTGTCTTTGGACTCCAGTATAGGATTACTCGTATTTAGTGTTTGGGTGCTGGTGATTGGTGGAGCAACTGTGTGGTGTCTACGTTTGGAGACTACTCCGAATTTTGGTTTTGCTAGAAATATGGTGACTAACGGCGAAGTTGCTCCGATATATACAACTCGGCTAATGCAGTATCCATCTAAGGAATGAGAAATGAGATATCACTATTAGCACCTAGATCCTAACGTCGTTTGCGCTTGACTCAGCCTTGCAAAAGTTATTATTAGCTGTCTCACACAACATTTCGAACGCCACAGCTAAGGTTATACCCTCAACGTTTAAATGAGTGCTGCTATGTGTATAGATCCAGGGAACATTAGGCGAATATTAAAAAATGCGCCTGCAACTCAGCAAGCCAATTTTTCTCCCTAATATAATCATGCAGCTAGCGATAACGCTCCTTTCGCACTGCGACGCGGACTGGACTACGTTTCATATCATTGAAAGTGTATTAAGGCTACCCTATTCTATACTAATGAGCCTACTTGAATAAAAAATATTGTAAGCTATATTAAATACACAAGTTGGCTCTTTGTGGATTACCGATGATCGCCACCGACAGTAAACGTCACGCCCAACTTAACAAATGACTTGAACTCCTGTAAAATGTTTTCCTTTCGCGGATCTCGGCGATTCAAACTATAAGCCATATCTCCAATTCTTTCAAAACTGTACCTCAACATTACTTTGGCATCGACGCTCAACAAGCATTCCTCTTCAAAGCCTTTCCTCAAATGAAATGCGCATCATAATGGCTTTAGGCAAAGCCCATCCCTAACTATAGCCTAATGTTTTACTGCATATCTGTTTGGGCATGACGTGTTGCTGTGCCCCCGACTTGCATAATGCAGTCGCTGTGAAGCCTTTAAAAAGCTCCTCATCCATTAGGCTACCGAACCGCTTTGGCAAACATAAACAGTTGTCGATAGAATTGCGCCTGAAGGTATATGATTCATTACCCAGATAAGAGAGCATAGCTTACGTGCATCACACCTGCCCCGTGGCGAGCAAAATTTATATTTCGATTAGAGCTTTGCTTTTTTGGCTGCTGCTCGATCGGACCGTGTGCTCATTTTATGTCTCGAACGCCTGCAGCGCTGGAGCAATACAGACGTTGGCGCAATACAAATGTTTCATTAAAAAGATTAGCGCCGCAGCTTGAAGTAGTAATATGACGCGCGGCATATAAGCCTCAAACATGTAAGTTTCATTACGAACGAAACAGCTGACTTCGCCACTGCTTAACCCCTACACGTGTTCGGAGAGATAATGGTGTTTATCCCAACAAAGAAAAATATTTCAGCTCGACCTTACATAAAGCACAAAATTGTCGAACAGCGCAAAGTACTGGGAATGAGGGTACAAGAGTCTTACAGCTGGAATGTGTTCATTCCATAGCACGTAAGTGCGCTCTCCGGTCGGTTTCCCGCGAGGTATATTGCCGTTCCAAGTGCTACGTCTGAACGAGCCTAACAAGATAATGAGGCCAGGGGATCATTGTTCTAAATTGGGAGTTGCTCTTTGCCAGTATTCAAAGAACTAGAGAAGCTGCTCTCTGCGTCTGCAAGCTCCATTGGAAGAACTCATTCGTTCACTAATCGCAACTAATGCCGCTTATGCCTGCATGAGCGGCCTGTAAAGAAGATTCAGCCGAGCGAAAGTCCTCAAGGAGCCAGAGAACGCTGCAATGCAGAGTCCTAAGACGACTCCGGTTTTGTTGACGACCGAAATATGCAGAGCCCCGCCGAATGCAAATACGTCTGCTGCTGCCGCGAAAGCTTTATGGGTATGTGAAGGCAGAAAAAAGTCGCTCACACAAACAGACGCTCATCATTAGTTCACAATTGTGCATCTGTGAATGTATTTTCGGTTGAATTTGACACAGGCGTGACCGAACTTGTTCTTCGATCCAGAGTGCCTTAGAAAATGCTTGCGCTTCGCTGAAGTATAGCAATTCTGCTTTCGGCTTGATCAAGCAAAAGAGGCAATATGAAGCTCTGTGTATTGATCGCTTTTAACGCCTGGAAGTGAGTAAAAAAATCCTAGGTGAGACTTAAGCTCCACCTTAAGGATATGATGCGATAGCGTAATAAGTTAATTCCCATATATCCAGAATTAGTGCCACTTCTGGCGCAGTGGTGCAGCAGTTAAGCGATGACTACTGCCCTGAGATTGCAGCGGTGGCTTTTTTGCGACGCTGGTTGCTCTCGCCCAGTGACCAATCATTAAATTCACTGCCACCTGCCAAGCCACGTAGTTTTCTCACAATCCGGTGGGCAGGTTGAGATTATGCCGCAAGGTTACGTGACCTAGGTGGCTCAGTTGCCTCCTGGATTGCTTCTCTGGGGATTTAAAAGGCAAAGGTGCGCTAGTTGGTGGTTAACAGGGGAGTGCATATTGCAACCGCGCAGAACGACGAGGGACGAAGAGAAGAAAGCACAAGACACGACGCGGAACTTCAACTGAGGTTTACTACACGGAAAACCACATATATACAAGATTCGTAATCACACCTGATAGACAGCAGACACCATCACGTGACACTGGCATGCGGGCGCGCGTGGCACAAGTTAGCATCAAGATAGTTTAATTCCTTCTTGAATACGGATACGAAAGTGGTGCTTATGCAACGGTCATTTTCTTTTCTAATGCAGTAGGCTTCAAAAATTTCCCTGCTAAGCTGGGTCGGTAATTGTTTCAGGACAATTGTGTCTCGAAACCTGGGCGTGCAGTTACGGCAATGGCGACAATGTTTCGCCAGTTCACCTACCCCCGCCAATGATTGAACTGCTGCGCGGTACTTCAGAAGTCTCACATTCAGGCAACGTCCAGTTTACCCTATGTAACAATTCCCACATTAGGGGTATTCGGTACGCCACCCCTGTTTTGAAGAGAACAAACCTGTCAACGTGCTTATTGCGACACCCATTCTTTTTTCCATTTCTCTGCACCATATTGGGCATGCCTGAAAGCTTCTTCGGCGCCGTGAAGACCACCGGGACCTCACATTTCATGGCCACTTCTTTGAGGCGATGTGAAATCTGGTGGAAGTACGGCATAGCCACGGGTCTCCGGCGGTGCGGTTCTTAACTTAGGCAGTTCTTCGGTGGGCATTGAGCTTCCTTGGCAAGGGTTCTATCACCGAAGTGGACAGCTCACAAGGGAAACCCGCACTAGTCAGTCGTTGTAACTGAAATTGCACGTTGTTCTGCATTTCACGTGGGCAAGACCTATCACGAGCGGCGCGCAGGCAGTTTTTTCCTATTCCCCTCTTTATAAGCTTTTATTGAGCGGACTGGTGATTTAAAATACCTTTTTTTTAGCGAGGCTGGTACCTCCACCACACCTGGGTTCCACTAGTACTCCTAACAACACAGATGTCCAAAAACTGCAAGCATCCCTGCGACGGCAACTCATAGGTGAAGCTCAACCCAAAGGCACACTCACTGAAGATTTGAAGAATTTTGTACACTACTGTAATAGCCCCTTCTAGAGATACGCCTTTCAAGAAAATGGCATAATCGTCTACATCTTAGCCCAGTGGGCTGTGTCCAGGTTTGCAGCGATTAGCTTGTCAAAACATGATAAAAAGATGTCACTTAACAAAGGTACAATACATGAACCGATGCAAACACCATGCTTCTGAATGAAATTCTTGCCCTCAAAATTAACTATGGTCAAAGCAAGATAAAAACGAAGCATTTCTACAAAGTCATCCTCACTCATGCCACATGCGTTTTGATACGTCACTGAGCCGTAGTCATCTATGGTATCCATAAGAGCACAAAGCAGTTTGTCTTGTATGGAATAAAAAAGGTCAACAACGTCAATTGAAAAAGAAAACAACGATTCACCTGTGCTTTCCTGGTCACTAAGAAATATGATGAGCTCTTCAGAATTCTTAATCAAGAACGGGTCCTCAAAGCTGAGCGTGCGTAGGTGCTTCTGAAAAAACTTCGAGACTGTCCCCTGCCACGTATCACGTTGAGATACAATGTCTCTAAAAGGAACATCTTGTTTGTGGGTTTTTGCTGAAAAAAAATGCTAATTGCTCTGCTGGACGCACCCTTGACAGTCGAACAGAGCCTTTCCAGATTACATATTTCACATAACCCTATCGATTGTCTCTTCAGCTTAGCGGCGCTAAACTTCGAGGGGGAGAAGTTTTTTGAAACAGCTTCTCTCGCTTTTTGACGATAAACCGAATTGGGCAGAACAGCAAAACTACCCTCTTTATCGGAGATCATTAATGTAAGATCATTTTGTTTAAGGTACTCAACAGTCTTTTTTTTACATCGTTTTTGCTTCTTTTGCGGCCGCTTCGTCACAAGGGAATTTACACCTTTTGAAATATATTAGCGTTTTTCCTCCTCTGGGGCACGTCTAGCGATATTTTTGACAAGCGACAACAGGTCTACCGGGGAATCCTCAGGTTCCGTGCAGAACATAGGACCTTTGGACAACACTAAATCAACACACGTAGGAACACCACAGTTACCAATGTAGCTAACTTTACCTGGCAGCGAATTTTTCTTTTTTCGACTTTAAACCCAATCGAGGAGCGCGGGAAGACATAGCGACCACAGTAGTTCAGTGATAAAGCTACACTCATGAGAGTACCTTCTATACAGGGCATCACAGTTCTCAGCTCCCCCAACTTGGGATGCTGTGAGGACCCATAGGCAACCTTGAAGATGTCGGACTTTCCTCCATAGTTCGGACCGTAGTATCTTCATCAATCTGGTAGAATGCCTTTGCGAGGGAACACAAGTGGAGAAGGGGAGAATGACCTCTGGAAGGACGAGCCGGTGGTTCAAGGCGAAGGCACACACGCGCGCACGACAGGTGACGATGGCCGTCAAGTTAACAAGTGTAATGGCTGAATTCACACAAAGAAAGGAAGGTAGAACAGGGCCCATTGAACTAGAAAGTAGCACATTTAAAAGGCAAAGGCGGGGTAGTTGGTGGTTAACAGGGGAGTGCATGTTGCAACCACGCAAAATGACGAAGCACGAAGGGAAGAATGCACAAGACACAACGCAGAAATTCAACTGAGGTTTACTACACAGAAAACCACATATATACAAGATTCGTAATCACATCTGATAAACAGCAGACACCTTCACGTGACACTGGCATGCGGGTGCGCGTGGCACAAGTTATCATCAAGATAGTTGAATTCCTTCTTGGATAAGGATACGGAAGTGGTGCTTATGCAACGGTCTTTTTCTTTGAGTGCTTTCACTGAGTGCAACTTTCTATAAAGGTATACATAAAAAAGAAGTTTAAAGAGTAGTTAGAAAATGGTAGAATAGCTGTACGGTCTAATGTTTGGAGCACTGTAGAAAGCATCAGCGGGAAAGAAATCAGGCAGCACTGCGTATGCTTGTACGGCCTTTCCTCACTGAAAAACAACTTGTTTGCGGCAATTAGGAATGAACTAAATAAGACGCCGATGATGAATGAGCCTTTTTACTTGATTGAAGTGAATTTCATTAATTTTTGCCTGTTTGAACTTTTTTTTTCCTTATGTCTAGCCTTAGGTGGCGTGCGTCACGAGCCTTTCTGGCCTTCTCTTTTTTTCTCAACACTGCCGCAGTGAAAGTCGGAGGAAAATTTACCCATAGTATCAAGGGCAAACCAGACGCCAAGTGTACAACGCATGCACAAATACGTTGCTTCAGCGCTTAGCGAAAATTTTGGAGCTATTCCATTCATTGCTTGACACACTGGTGCAGAACGAGGAAATAAAAACAACTTTCTTTGTTGCTATAGATCAAAATAAGAACAAATAGGATTATTTTGCGAGAACCCACTGGTACGTCAGCTAGTCATCACTAAGTAAAGCACTGGATAATGGGTGAAGTAGGTAAGGTAAATAAGGTTATTTGACAGCAGCTTTGAGGCATATATATGCTCCACATCTGTGTGACTGTAGGAAAGTTGCAAAAATACGGCTCGAGGCTCTGTCGGAAAAAGCAGCTCCTCTGTGGGTTGTTAATTGTGGCTGTGCATCTTGCGAAGATCGTGTTCCTTTCATGGTTTGGGAAAGGTATTTCTGACCTCTCCTATTTTCCTATAAGTTTCGATTAGCAGAGTAAAGAACCTTGTGTATTTTCAGTTCATTAAATATTAGGGGGAAAAAGTAGTCATGCACTGTCAGTGCTTCAGGAATTGACTGAAAAAGCAATAAAGATCCGACTACGGGGCACTTAACGAGTCATATCGCACGTTATTTACAGAATAAATGAGGGAAGGGACAAATATACAGTTCTTTTAACCCTGATAACGGCGTGAGCAACGCTTCACAGATAACGCCAGGAGGCGGCGAAGGAAAGGGAGGTATATCCGGGTGGGACTAACAGATTGGCAAGCAAACCGCTGCACTACACTGCGGCCAAGCATAACTTGTATCTAAACGACTTTTTTGTTGTTACGAAACGTGCTGTTGGGCCCACTATACGAAGCGTATATGTAAGAGTTTATTTCGAAATGAGCGAAATACATATACGAAAACTAAGTCAGGTTTCAGTCTTATAGAAAGCTCAGGCACATATCTTCCTTTTGCAAAAGCTGTGAGAAAGAAAAGTTCCCACTAACGTATAAATCCCTGTGCGCAAAACCAGTAAGATAAACAATAACACTGATTCTCCTGATGTATGGATCAAAATGAGCTCTATCCACTAGCGAGAGCCTTCAATTTTAGCTTGAGCCTCATATAGCATCATATTAGGCTGGACTGCTTCGACCGAAGTTTCATTTATTATTCCCAGCAATACTGTCGGATTAACTGGAAAGGATAGGAAGAGATCGGTGAAATATGTTAAGCTGAAAGACCACGATAATGATGTTTTCTTTAGCCCTGTCGCCGATGAAACAAGGATGTCCCTGTGCTACAATGGAGGCCAATAACAACCACAACAACGTTAATAGGTTCTGCTTGGTCAGTTTGCGGTAGCTTTCTCAATTCAGTCTTACAAGCGAAACAGCAGACATAGATATGAAACAAAAGTCGCCGTTGTCGTGTTGTTTTGCGCCCTGTACGCGTCTACCATTTCACTACTAATAATAAATTCTGAAAACTACAGTGAAGTAAAAGATATACTAGGTCCCGTATATTCCATCTGGTGTTAACGCTAGGAAAGAGGGCTGTCAAGTGAGTGCTTGTGACAGAAGCCTGCTTTTGTATTTTCAGGCTTGTGTTGACGCACACGCGTGCCCCTGAGTGCACACAAAGAATGTACTTATTGTTTTGTTTTGCTTTATTTCCAGCATAATCATTTTTAAGCATTATTTTATCAACAGAGCTTAAACATCACTCTAGGAATGAAGTTTTCCGAACGAAACTAGATCAATTTCAAATTTTTACATCGAATACCGTTGAATTCAAACTTTGTATGCTGATAATGACTAAATTACTTGCACAATTTTTATTGAATCACGGTTTAGATTTGCTGTAAAGTGTAAAGTATATCACCACTCAACTTGGATAGCGCTGTGGATTGGATTGAATTGGATAGCACTGCGGAGCGCAGGCACTGCTGTTTTGCTCATGTGCATCTTGGCGATGTAGTAGGAGATAGGGCTATCCTAACATATGAACATATATATTTCTGTGATGGCGCAATATGCGCAAGACATCTGGCTCGCAATGAAGCGTATCGTCTGTTGCATTTATTCGCCAATAATGTTCAGAGATGTAGAAAAAGCGGTCGGGAGAGACATTTATGCGAGTCTCGATGGTGTCAAATGCACCGAATAAAAATACAGAATGCAGAAGTGGAGCTTGGAATGCTGGGAAGACTGACCGCCTGCGTCCACCTGTTTTACACATTAAAGCCATTTATAAAACCGTTTCGTTGCTACGATCATTCATTTTCGTCTTGCTGAGGCTTCGGTGAACAACAAAAATATGTCTTTTTAAGCACAAAATCCTGTCGCTATTCAGATTAAATGGAACACCAGATAGGTTCCTAAGCGCACATTATGTAGGGAATATTTCCAGCGTTCATGCCGTCGATTCGTGCCGAGTTTGCTCGACCGACTCTTTCTTGAAAATTCAGTTAACACGTTCTGTTACGATGTTACCCTTCCTTAATACAGTCTCACTTATATTCTAGCAGAGTACGCTGCTATTGTAGCACGGACATTATGCCCCCTAATGCGCTGAAAGTGAAAGCTCTAAAGAGATTTCGACTAAATTGGCATAACTTTGCCCTTAAACAACGCTGGCAATTGTTTACATAGGAGAGTGAATAACTCGTTGTTCTCCCGCAGTATTTCTTCTTGAAATTGTTCTTGTCTGTTTGTATTCAGCAAAACTGCGCGAAAAACGCGAGGCCACAGCGACCGTGTTGTTAGATAGATGCGACTGTACTGCAACATTCGTTTTTAGCATGCAGTAAGGACGGCTAGAACTGTATGACGAATTCGGACCTTTCTGCTCTGGAAGACATAAGCGTGTTTACCAATCAATTCGGAAAACATTCCCAAATACTGGGAATGAACAAGCACCCAAGTCCACAAAACCTTAAGAAGGCGATAAGTTCAGCAACGAAACGTCATTGCATAATATAAGATATACGTACTTATAAATAGACTAAGTATTGTACACACAACTATTAATGTATTATTTTCTTTCCAAAAGAACACTTTTGCAAATCTTTAATGCTATAAGGGTCCTGGCACCAGTACCGGTGATCTGAAACAGTCGAAGTTGTCGCTGTTTATCCAGAAGCGCTACAGACTCTCAATCACTTCGAGGGAGAAGAACGCTTGAGGAGAGCTTCCATATATTTCAAAAACAAGAAAAATACCAATAACATTTCACAGCTGTCTAGTCGTCAATCGAATGCCGTGCACGCATCAATACAGAACATTTTGTAAGAAAGCCGGGTGCCCTGACCACGCAAGCAAAAATTGATGAGGTCCGATCAACACCAATGACGACAAAATGAAAAATAGGCCTTTCAAGAAACGGGCAGCAGTAAATCGCTAACTGCTACTTTAAATGAAAGAAAAGTTGGCGCCTATAAATAACTTAAAATATGGCCTACGCTGATTAGATAATGATGGAAGTGGTTCAGTTATATGAATAAACCAATCCTTATGTCGAATAACAGTGTTTCCTATTGAAGTCTTCAAAAGTAAGCAGAAAGATTTGAGGCATGAAGGTGTATTGGGGAAGGTAATCAGGCCGTTGGAAAGCCTCCGGGAGTAGTCAGGAAGCGGGATTATTACAGTGCACCCCTTTACACCAACACCGCACTGGTCTGCCCTATCGCGTTACTAAAATTATGCTCAGCGATAGTAGCAGCCTGTCCGAAGATCTCGCGTTCGAGGTGGTTTTTCCAAGATGCTAAACAAGCTGCCATTTTTTAAGCACCCGTTAACAGCAGAGTGCTGTGAAAAGAAAAAAGAATTGCAGTAAACTCTGAAAACGTTTTATCGTACTCTTTACATCCTGCGTACAAGACATTTCTGGCCTATGAACAGGACACCATAATTAGCAGACCCTACTCTGCCCCATTGCGGTCCACCTGGCTGAATTCTACAAAAAAATAATTTGCCGGCTTGTCTGCATCTGGTATACGGTCGCAGTTTCAACCTGCTGTAATACGTGCATTGTGAACGAATATCTCAAATTTGCGTCAACTGCTTGCAGCACATGCATTTTGTTAGAGAGGTGCCTAGATAAGCGACGGGTAATATTTTCAAAGTAGAGTCAGGCAAACTACGTTCCTTGAAATCAGACTTCCAGTAGCCGCCAGTAACCATGCGTAGCGCCAGTTCACTCTGCGCAATGGCAACGCAATGCCTTTGAACGTAACACTGTATGAAAACAAAGAACTGGCATGGTTTTAGAGTGGTTAGACCGAGTAGGACGTGCGAAAGCACTTGAGGCAATACCGCCTCAAATAGAACCGCATGCAAGTTCTTATCGTCAGCCGCTCTCCGCATCCGCGCGGGGAGTTGGTGGGGAGAGGGTGCGGCTCCGTGCGTGGACGGAGCAGCTGCGCAAGGCCTCCGCCGCTTGAGGCTGCACACATACCTCTGCTTCCTCAGCTTTGCTAGTGAAGTAGCGGTTTTGCGATAAAACATGGTGGCAGAGAGAATCAGATTTAGCGAGACATGTTATCGCACAGCATAGCGAACTGGGCGAGTTGGTAACACACATAAAAAATGGCAACAGCACAAGAAACGTCTCGTCTGTCCCGTTCTTTGTGTTGTGCTCATTTTTCGGACTGTTTCAGTTTTGGCGCTAAGTTCTCATAGCTAATTTCGTAAATAAATATGCTTTATTATAGCATGAGTAGATAGTCCGTTAGTCAAAAAAGTTAACTTTTATACATGTATATGCCGCAAATGGCATTTCGGAAAACACAGGTTTGTATAAAAATCACTTTTCACTTCATCCCATACACTTTCAACACTACGTTAATTACGTACTCTTCTGAGCATTAAATGCAACCGTTCTCATCTATTCAAAATTCCTAAGTATCTCCGCTCAGCGAACAAAAAACAAATCTGGTGGTTTAGGCGTTTCACAAAACGACTTCGCTTTGTTGCTCGTTTTTCCCACCGATCTTCAGTACAGTCGTCTCCAACAGCAGGGAAGAAAGCAAAGCGACATAGAGGAATTTATTTTTCACGCCCGTACATTGCACCGGAAGGGAAAGACGCTAGACTTGCGCTGTGATAACAGAGATCTTGAGCATCAATTTCTGCTCAGTTACTTCACTTGCTGAATGCTCTACGATCTCTTACCATGTTTTCACGTCGTGGGAGCGTATATACTATCAAGCATTCCCTTTAATTGGTAAGTTTTGCCTCTCTTTCTGCTAATGGTGGCCCAAGACAAAACAATAAACTGATTACCTTATTTTTGCACATGGATAGTAACCCATAAGTGGCATACGGGTCTGATAACGAGTGGAAGACGATGCCTCTAGAAAAGGCATCTTTCATTTCACTTGTATCAAAAGTGCATATTTATGCTGGCAAATGAAAAATGATGGCACCCAAAATTGAACATAGTCGGAAACATCAATGGATACACCACTGTACTACGATGAAAACCGGACATCCTTTATCGTCGAATTTACTGCCTAGTTCCTCAGTTGTTCGTCACCTGCGCTACTGATTTAAAAAAATGTATGACTGCCTGGCGTTATCCCGTTCCCGTGCTGAGAAATTACACGCGTGGAAATAAGGAAGTAAACCGCATCGGTAGCAGTGCGTAGAAGACAGGACTGAAACGAAAATATTTAGCACAATATGGCGATGGACAACCCCCTTCGGCTACACATCATTCTTACCACAAGAATGGAGTTGATGGAGAGTCAATGGATAGGGAGACATAGATCCGGAATAGAAGGCTTAATCACCACTCATAGGCCTGCTCGTAGGTCTAGTGTGCCTACACTTTCGGCAAATCGGATTCCAGTGCAACTGGTAGGGATCTAGCCCTGGTGGAAAAGAATACTTCCCAAGGTACTGCTTCCTTTGCCTCTCTGCGTTTTGTAAGCTACCCACAATACTGCGAAAAACGCTGCGGCACCGCCTCACTTCTCTTACTCGTGCCTTCTCCCCGCACCCCTTTGAAAAGAAAAAAAAACAGAACGACGTGTTTTCCAAAAACCTACAGTGGAGACGCGAGAACGGCCAGTTCTTCACATTTAGTTCAAGCCTCCTTTAAACGGTGCAGTTCTTTTACTGTGTCCCGTGTCTCAGGTGTTGCTTTGACAAGAAAAATGCTTTCGTTTACCTCTGAGTTTTAGAACCTTCCTGACAAAAGTACATCATTGCTTTTCCGGTGGCGAAGAAGAGTACCCGACCAAATGTTTTTATACAGCGGCAGTGCTAGATGACTTCACTGCAAGCTGTGAACATAGCTTCTCGGCATTTTGAATTTCACTTCTATATTTATTATACAGGTAAAGCAATATGAAAATGCTGTAATGGACTGAGAAATCTTGGATGCTGCCAAAGAGACCACGCGGCGGTAATGCAGCTGAGTAGTGCAACTGTTTCCAGTCGAAGGTGCTGAAAGGTCGGAAATCGCTAGCAGCCCTGTGCGCAGCTTTAACTACGTACTTAGCTGTGGCTTGGGGTCTATATAGGCCCTTAAGTTCATTATTGAAATGTGGGAATATATGCCTTGTATGTTCGAATTTCAGTAGCGTGCACGAGCATCTTTTAGCTTCAGCTTCTGAAAAGGGCCCTCTCTCGAGGTCAATCGCCAGAAACGAAACCACGTCTCCCTTTGCTACGGCCTCAGGCGCGAATATGTATTTGTGCTGAAAGGTCACCATTTCTCTGAAAATCGTTGTCCACTTTTATGTTCAGGCGCTGCACGTTCAAGTTCGTGCGTAACGGGATGCTGTGTTGACGTCACACACTTTGTTAGGAGCGAAGAGTAACTTTGGGGTCATGCCACGCGAAACCACCCAGAACGCAAAAGCGACCACAGCCGATTCTCTTGGGAAAAATGCTAGTTGGAGATTATGTGAATATAGTTTAAACGTAGTATTTTTCTCGAAAAAAAAACTTTCTCACTTGAACGCTCTTTGAAGCTTCAGTGAAGAATCAAAAAGTGCTTAGAGTTAAAAAAATTTAAATCAAACGTGAAACAGGAAAAAATAATCAATCTTATTTTACAGCATTTCCCTTGCGCTGTTCTTTAATCTGACTTCATAATAAAGGCAAGCAAGAATTTTCAAAAAAAAAAAAACGAAAGGAATGTGGCGTTATAAGAATTTTTTTAGATAAACTTCTTCAACATGTCAGCCTCAAATTATTTTTCCTGTATTTGTCTGTTGCAATATCTTATACTGAAAATAAATTAAAATTTGTAAGCCAACTGTTTGTTAAGAAACTATCTTCAATAATTCGCAAAAAGCGAATTTTTTCTGTCCTTCGGAGTTTATTCAAGGATCAATGCCCTGTAGATAAAAATAAACACGAACTTTGATGCTTGCTACCTAGAAATTTCAATTCGTGTAAATGTAGTTTGACTCAAGAAAAAACAATATCAAGTCCGCCGGCAGCCTCCTCTGTGGATACTGCTGAACGTTGTTCACTGCAGTGCACGTGCTGTCGTGCTCCATTTGAACTGCAACGCATAAAGTGACGCAACACATTATCGCTTGGCAGAGAGTCACAGTGCATATTAGTGCCATAAAAAGAGGCAGAGGCGCACACTATTGTGCTTAGTAAAGCTTGCAGCACATCCAATGGGAACCAACTCAGGTTTCCGCTTTATAGTAAATCAATGTTCGATGTCAAAAAGCACCCCACTTCACAAACGTTCAGTGCGCTTTGCTGTTCACATTGAGAGCTAACTCCAACAATTTATAGCTCCATTGTGCTCGCACGGATTTACGAATTGAGATCTTATCACATCTTGTGCAAGACACTTGATATTCAACACCGCCGTACATGTTCTGCAGTTAAGACAGTTCGATAGTATCTACCGAGGAGGCTGGCTGAAAATTAAAAAAACATTTTCTCGCGTCAAAATAAATTCACTCAAATTAGAATTTTTGTGTTGCAAGCATCGAAGTTGGTTTGTGTTATAACCCCTCTTAAGTATATTTATCTCGTGGGCCTTGGTCTGAATTTAGGTCTGAATGTGAGAAAAGTCGCTTTTTGCGAACCTTAGAAGTAATTATTTTTAAAAGTACCCTGATATACAATTTTAGTTTATTTAAGGAGAAGCTATTCAACTGGTCAAAGGAGGAAAAAATATTGTTCCATAAGTTTAACCATGTTTATTTACACAATTTCTGAAAACGGGCCATTTATTGCTTCTTACTGAATCAAGAAAACGTGGGAAATTCTTCCATATCTCCATAAAGAACATCATATTAAAGAACAACGCAAGTGAAATGTAATAAAACTACATTTGTTATTATATCCTGCTGCACATTTTATTCTATAGTTTTTAACTCCCACTTTTGCTTCTTTGTGCAAAGTTCAAAGAGCGCTCACTTCAGCGAAAATCTTTCTCGTGAAAATTAATAAATTGAAGTGAAAATGACTTAATTCACCTAACAGCCCACAAGCCCAATTTTTTTTTCACGAGAATTGGCCATGGTCGTTTTTGCGGGCTGAGACGTTTCGCGTGGAATGACCTACTGATACAGTTAATCGCATAGTCTTGTCTGAAATGAAACTCATTTTCTGGAATTCGCTGATTTGACGCAGGTTGTCATGTGTACATTCAGGAAGACGCAATTGGGGACAGCACAGCAGGGCCGTCAAGGTATTCAAAGCAGTAAATTACCAACAATAAAAAAAACACCGTAGTCAGAAGCTTAACGAACTGAGGCCTCGCACTGCAGCAATGCAGACTACTCCTTCAAACTCTCGTTGGTTTCTGCGGGTGCGCAGCCCTGTATTTATTGTTCCATAGAAATGGAATTTCCGCTAGTGCTGTCATACGATCGTCACAGCAGTGCAAATATCTTGCTTGCGCATTGCATTTTGCTTGTGCCTCTTGCTTTTGCATCGCTCCTTGCCATAGCAACTGTGACTCCAAGCGGCAAGAATTTAGCCCGCGCCACCCCGCAAATTTGGCCTCTTCCGATATGCTTCAAAATTGATGTCCAGCAACAACTGAGTGTGCCCGACACGATGGTGGATTCTAAATTTGACCCGGGTCAACCCTGAAATTTGACCTTTGGTGATCTGGATCAAAATAGCTGTCCAACCACAACTGACTATGCTCCTCACGATGGGAACCTTCACATTTTGCCCGGGTCATTTCTAAACATTTGTCCCGTGCGACCCCAAGTTGACCTTGGCTCATTTGGACCAATATCGCTAACCAACCATAATTGAGCGCGCCCGACAGGATGGCGACCTCGAAATATGACCCGGGTTATTTCCGAATAATTTGGTCTAAGGCCACCCCCTAAAAAGTTCACAGCTTTGAGGTTTGCGCCAACTGGTTTCTATGGGGTAGCTCGCGGAGTCATCATTTACCGCACCGCGCTTCCGTACGTCACACATTTGTTTAAGCGGAGTTAAAGCCCAGCAAATTTTTTATTAAATTATTAAAGCTGTGATCACCCAAAAACGCAGGATAAGGAGTAATACCAGTAACTGCATTAAAGTCCCAACGCGGGCAAAAGTAACCGACCTCCCCTCCAAATTTCGACTCATGCCATTCTGTGGGGAAGGGGGGGAGGGGGGGAATACCAGACAAACCGCCTCTGGAGTCGAGACCGGCGCAGTTTCGGACCCCCCCCCCCCCCCCCCCCACTGAGTGGCACAAGTGGGAACCTGGAGGGGAGGTCGGATACTTTTGCCCGCAATGGTACGTTGTTGTGCGAGTTGGTAACTGAACATTCATTTCTTCTGCGCAGCTTCCGGGCTAGCCTCTTCATATGTATTTATACGCTCGCGCAATAAATGCGCCCAGTTCCTAGTCAGCACTCCTGTGTGTCTGTTCTCTTCTGTCTCGTTCTTTTTATTCAGTGTTCCTTCATAGTACGAGCAACATAAGACAAACAAATTTCCATCGCCTAACCCAACTTGCCGGACACAGCATTATCCCTGGAATCGCACTGTTCATAAATAAGCGGACTCTTTGTCAGCGCTCTTTATATCGCACGAGGTTTTACATATCTCTTTGTAGCACCGAGCCGCAAAAAGAAAAAGGAGCTTCAGCTGTGAAACAGCTCTTCCTTAATACATGCGCGTAGAAAAAGAGAATGTTATAAATTTATTAGAAAGAAGCCCGCCACCTCCAATTTTCACCGTGATAAATAGAAAGTCAGGGCAGCATGGCTGCGCAGTGAATTTTCCGCAGTGCAACCAATAGCATATGCCACGTGCACAAACTGTCGCCCGTAGCTTTTCTATCGATGGTGGTCCCTCTACCTGCTCTCTTTTGTTCTCAAACCAATAGATTCGGGGAAACTTCAAGAACAGCGAAGGCATTAGAAAACTCCGGCTCTACATTATCGAAAAATATCAAAGATAGGTTTAACACTCACCAAAAAAAATTTATTAGCATGAACCCGAAACATCACAAATATATGATCTCGAAAAAGTGTTTGTTTGTAGAAGGACTAAGTGCCAAGGCTCTTGATGAAAAGGCAAAGAGAGAGCAAAGATATACGTGCTCACTCCGTGAGAAAAATGAGCGTTGAATTTCTAGGGACATTACAGCGTCACCGCGAAGTCGCTTATTAACGTCTATCACAAATACAAGCTTAGGAAAGACTATTGTTCACTGAAGAATAAGGTTTCCCTATGTCATTATCATCAGCCACTTAGATGATTTTATCGCGATAACCATCTTGCAGTTGTACCTCTAAATATTCAGATATGTAATTTCACATGAACTCATTCCATACTATTACTAATTACCTCTTGTGTTCTCTTCATGCATTCTTTTGCGGCATCCCTCAAGAAAGCCATGAAAGAACTGGAACAAGGGCGGAACGGGTTCAGCGGGCGTTGTGACCTTCTGAAAAAATGCCGGTAGCCTCGGTGAAGGTTTATGCGAGAAAATATTTTTCTTGGGGTTCAAAAGATATTTCAGGAAAAATTTTGAAGTATGTTGTATATTTATATACAATTTATTTCTTGCAGTAACCACAGCGCCAATAACTTCTTTGAGCAGCCATTATCTGTGACTTTTCGGCGGTGCAGTCTACATAGCGTTCGTGTAGTTCAGATCAGACACTGGCGAAAATGTTACCACCAAAAGCGAAAGCAAGAACACGGGTGTTCATCGGCGGTGTGAAATATGATCTATGAACTGAGATACAAGGATTCACAACCAAATGTAATACGCTCGCCCAATCGCAGGTTACGTAAAGCGCATCATACAAGGAGCATAAGCGGGCGCTCTATTTTTGATCCTTCTTTAGCTGAGGATAACGCTTCAAAAATGACCAGAACACGAAAAAAAATTCGCTGTGGTTTAGCTCTGGTTAAACCTGGAGTGACGCGAGAGCTACATCTGCCCGAGTGTAACTCGCTCAGTTCAATTGGAAAGTCAGCCTTTCGCCGCTCCATTTCGCTGGGCGTTCCTTCTTCATCTTCGTCCCTGGACGTGAATTCATGCTCTCCCCTCTCCCCCCTCCCCCATACTCGGTTTCCCCGGCGCGCCGCGCTGCCAGCGCCAGCAGCTGCCACGCTCCACATGACCAACCACGTGACGAACCACATGACCAGCCACGGCGCCGCCACGGAGCTCAAGGGTGCCACGCTGAAGGCTCGAAGTGTTAGCGTAGTAATAAATATTTGTTTTTTTAGGGGGGAAAGGAAATGGCGCAGTATCTGTCTCATATATCGTTGGACACCTGAACCGCGCCGTAAGGGAAGGGTAAAGGAGGGAGTGAAAGAAGAAAGGAAGAGAGAGGTGCCGTAGTGGAGTGCTCCGGAACAATTTCGACCCCTGGGGATCTTTAACGTGCACTGACATCGCACAGCACACGGGCGCCTTAGCGTTTTTCCTTTATAAAAACGCAGCCGCCGCGGTCGGGTTCGAACCCGGGAACTCCGGCTCAGTAGTCGAGCGCCCTAACCACTGAGCCACCGCGGCGGGGCATGTTAGCGTAGTGCAGTTCTCGCTACAAAAACTGGAGACCAAGCGTTCAACCTTTGAGAAAAAAGAAAATAAAGACAGCAGCCTCTGGTTCACAATACATGTACCGTGGTTCTTCCCCTTCCCACTGTCTCTGAAGTGGTACCATGATTTGCCAAGCTGTGGATCTTCGTAAGTATGTTTACATTTCTAGATCGATAAGTTTGCCATGAGAATTGCCCATCACTGCCAAGCTGAGAGGTTGTGAAGCTACCTGGCGAATAATCTCAGAAATATTTGCTCAGAAACCCTAGGTATACAAAGAATTAAAAATGCTAAGAGAGCAGGGTGGACTGGCGGCGTTGGAGATGCGCAAATTTTCAGTGGGTTGAAATGGCTAGTGCACCTTACTTTAAGACAAAGCAGTTTACCACTGCAGTCGAATCAAACCTCTAAGTGTCTATCACATTATTTTGTTTTACTAGTAAGCATTTGCCAGTTGTTTCAGGGAAGGTGCCTTAAGTTTCTAATTGCAATAAGGTGCCTATCGGTAATGGCTGAAAGGTTTACTATTAGAATTTAGTTAACTACTTTACGAGTTGACATGATCAGCCTTTTTTTATGTTCGCCAACCCTGGTATGACTATGCCGGAAAAACCTTCACTTTACGTTAAAAACTCTGTGTCGAAAAATTAATAATCACCCTTCCTGAAACACCTGGTAGTTGTCGCTCCTTTTCTGCACATTTAGAGAGATGTTGTAGGGGAGGGCTACCGATAATATCGACCACCTGGGGTTCCTTAACGTGTACCGAAATCTCACAGCACGCGGGCCTCAAGCTTTTCACCTGCAACCAAATGCGACCACCGCGTTCGGGATCAAACGCCCGTATTTTGAGTCAGCAGCATAATACCATAACAACTGAGCTACCAAGGTTGTTAAAGAACAAGGTATAAATGCAGCCACACATTTTATGCCAAATAAGTATGTAGACACGTAACTCGCGCCCTGGTGTAGTGGTTGGTGCGATGGTCTAGACGTATGGAGGTCACCGTTTTGAGCCCCGGTAGTAGCTGTTCTTGTTTTTTGCGTCCATGGCGTAAGCCGTTATACCGAATCTACCCTGGGCCTTCGCGCTACTGAGGTCCGTTGAGTTTGGCAGGTCAGCGTAGGTGCATCCAAAACAAAGTGCTCGTAGGAGGCACCTTCCGGCCCGTAGGGTGCCTGGAAGTTTCTCCTATCCTCTGCTATCACATTAAGGGCGCTGCTGGATGGAGCCTTTGCTCACACACACCCACGCACCAACGCACACAGAGACACACGCAGAGATAGACCTCGGCTTCTTCGCTGAAAGAGGATTACGATGCTAGCGCAGTAAAAAGAGAATAGAAATTCAAGCCAAGTGGAAAGCAGAAAAAAAAACAAATCCAGAGGTATGGCCGACTCGTGAAGAGCGCCGTCACTGTCGAGGAACCGCGAGCGACGAAGCACCCAGAGTGGGTCCAGTGATGAAGCGAAAGAGATGGAATTGAAACTCTTATCTCAGACGCGATTCGTCCTAGGAAAGCCGTGCAGCAGTTATATTGCAGGGGACTCGGTGCTAAACAGCCCTCGCCTCCGCTTGAGATTTGCGACCAAGACCGCTCTCGCCGAATCTTTATTAAGCCACTGCCCTTTTTAGCCGATTTTACTTGTGTTTTGCCCCTAATTTTCTTGTAAGGAAATGATTACGTGGCGTTGTGCAACGACCGGTGTATATCACAGAGACAATGATCAGTTGTGAGGAAAGTATTCTTCCATATTACCCAAAACGATAGCGGCCATTTTGCTCTTTAAAGCCATTAGGAATACATTCAGGAAAGGGACGGGAAAGTCATCAGTCATGAAATGATCCTAACCTAAAAGTCAGTAAAGGTTCTCAAAACAGCGGCTAGGCTTTTTCTTCATTTCTGGCTATGGAGAAATTTCTAACAGTTTCAGAGCATCGATCGATAGCACTTTGTCCTTTTTGTCGTGGAAGATGGGGCCATTTCTTCGCCTCAACAGCTGAAATATCACCTAAACTCAAAAACATGTTGAGAACCTAATACCGAGAAAGGAACTTCGAACGGAGGCCTCAAGATTGTGTCTTTCAACGCTGTTCTTTTTAGTTTAAGTGCTACTTACAACAAATTTAGAAAAGATATTACCTGGACCCTGTGCACGAATGTCAAGGGGCTGTGGCTAGTATTTTCATAAATACGAATAAAATGCCAGTCACAGCGCGGTTCAGCTTTCATGCCTCTTTGAAGCTCACTTTGTAGGTATCGGTGGAATGTTTGCAGTCTTCATTTAAGAGGCTGCCAACATCCTGAAAGTTAGGTAGCAATTGCACACAAAAGCAAATCGCAGAGCAGCTGTCACAGGTGAAGTGTGTCTGCGTCGAATTCCATGAAAGACGTCCATTGAAATCTGTTTCGTATATATCTTCTGTCGGGAGCTGCAGAGACCCTCCTATTTACTCGAAAACAGTCTGCGCACTTGAGAGGCCGACAACAGAGCTAATTCACTCTGCCACAGCTGACGGAAATATGCGCAACTCCATCTTCAAAGCCCATTTCTCGCTCATCGTACAATACGGCGCAAATGTGTGATAAAGCCGTCTACCCACAGTCCTGTACACATGAACAGTTGTAAACGCTGATTCGAATGCCTGCACATACTCTCAGACACGTAGGTCGAACCGCTAATGCATTCCTAAGGAATGTAGCTTGACAATTTTGTTGAAAACACTGTTTTTATGAACTCGGTAGCTTTTAAAAGACAATAAAGCAGCGCGAAACAACCCCCATTATGGACTTGATCGGCGGCTCACGCAATTAGCGTCGAAATTTTCAAAATCAGCTGAGCAGCCGATGAGTACTACAATAATTATTTACTTTGCTGCTCTCGTGTGCCGCATCGGTTTAATGTGGGTAAATTTGCTCCAGGATAAATATTTCTCACTTTATATTGTACTAGTTTTTATATGATTACGCGCATAGCTCTTCTCAAAGTGGAAACAATGATCAGCACTCGTATTTGCAACATCCGATGAAGCACGAGTTGGCTCACGACAGGATAAAGCAAAAAAAAAGGATCCTATTTGCACCTGCGCTAAGTAGCAAAAACCAACTATTTTTATGCGCTTACCGGGAGACAGGGTCTTTTCCACCAGCGTGATGAATTTTGTTCAAGCATTAGGGCATGCGATCCTAGCTATCGACGGCTGAGGGATTTTCAATTTCATTCTGGTGATCTGGTTTGGCCTCTGAATCCTAGGCATTTGCCTAAAGGCCTGGTACGGCACCCAAGAGGGCTAGGTCACTTTTAAAAGGAATAGAAATAGAGCTCTGTAACAGAACGCAGATAATATTGAACGATTCATTCGGGATTGTAGTGTTCGTGCAAACCGTCGAAAGTAGCGGCGGCCGCTTACTTTGGTGAACTCGCTTTGCACACGATAAGCTGCGGACGGCGACCTAGGTGGCTGGAGATGGTGCGGTGCTAGTGGCGCCATATGCAGTGGAAAACTTTCGTTACTACACGCAAGTGTTCTAAGAGCTTAATGTTTTGCAAGCTAATTTGGTTACAAACTGCAGCTTCATTCCTTTCAGAGGGCACAAAGAAAATACTGGTGGAATGCCGCAGCCGCTCAAATATCTACCTGAGTAAATACATTGCCAATCACGCGCGCGAAAATAGGCATATATATTGCTTTAGGATTTTGCTTAATGACCGCGTTGTAACTTTGAAAACAGCGCCTAACGCGCAATTTTAATTATTTATTTTTTCTGCGAATGCGAAAACAGCAGGCATATATTTTCATAGAGCCATGCAGCCACTATAAGACAAAACGCTTATCAGCTCCGTATTCAGGCATGCTCTATCAGCCAATATTTAAGGAGCATTGGACTTGGACAGTATTGCACCGAATTATGGCGGCCCGAATGAAGCTTTCTCCTACATCTGCATCTTGCAAGTGTCACTGAAAGGTGTAAGTGGCTCATCAATTTTCTAACGGTCTTTACAAAAATATCCGTCTTCAGTAATCCTCACAATTTCATCAAAGATTACAAAGCAGCCTTACAGCACGCTCTGTATAATAAAATATGATGAAGGTATACACTAAGTAGTGAGAATGAGAACGTCTTTCCTTTAACTGGCCCGATCTTGACCAAAGCAAATCGCTCTCCTTCTTACAAGTCAAGTTCCTGCCGGTCAGAGATCCTGATTTTCATTGCTGTCGGCACACCGCGCTGTGGAAGTGCCTGGACAACGGCACGCCGCTCGCAGCTACGGACTTTCTTTTTCTGTCTCCATTTTTTTATCGCGAGGAATGTGTAAAGATTTTTTTGCCCCCTTTCGCACTTCCTTCATGACTCCCAGTTGTATGAGGACATCGTAGGAAATTAGGTAATTCTGGTGGCAACGTTCAGCCCGCAGAGAGCTCTGCCAGGTCATCGATTGAGTGCTCGCTGTCTATACACTCAAAAAGCACCCAGTCTCCTTCTTCGGAATCATTAATTTGCTTTAGAGGTCCTTCAAACTGTGAATTGTCGCCCAAGCGGTAGCCGGCATCATTACGTCTGTGTAGCGGTGTTATCTGTGTGCTGAAAAATTCGACTCTCTCGTGACGAGCTGTTTTCAGTATATTGCCCACACGTAGCTTCTTTCATTCAAGCTGGCGCTAGTACGTCCTGGGCTTCAGATGCTGAATTATTTTTTAGCCTTTATCAGTGATCGAGGTGTAAGTTTTGTGCTGATGGTTTGCCGTCCTTCATATATGACATCAAATAACGATTACGTAACACAGACACTGGAAAGCACTTATGCGCGGATTAGCTGGGTCTCTTGTTTATTTGGCATGTATGGTCTCGCGAACTGTTTTTACTGAAACAATGAGCGCATTGGCGTCACCAATGTTGCTAGGCCATTTCCAGACCATACTGCGATGGGGCACACGCCACTTCGCCCCACAGTCGTTGTGACTACAGTCGACCCGAAGCCAATAATGGGCATCCAGATATATTAAGAGGCACAGCTTTGAGAACGAGACGTCGGACTACTTCCAGCTCAGTCAATGCATCTCGTCGACCGGGCGTACCGACAGCAGTCTTTAGCTCATTTTTATTTTTACTATCCCCAAGAAAAACAACTTCTTGACGTAACCATATATATTGGACGCCAATGTAGCTGAAAGCATGGTTTTTGAGGCATATTTCTCGTCAGATAGAGTGCAAAGATCTATTCAAGGCACTAGAGCTACAGCTGAACTGACAGCTGACCGGCTTCCTTAGTCGGTATTCACGATCCGCTTATCATCACTTGAGTAACTATAAAACACTTTCCCTTCTAAGTATGCAGCAATTTGGTACCGAATGCACTGCACTATGTCCTTTTGTTCTTTATGCTTTGTGCCTATTCATCTCCTAAACAGCGAACTAATATTTTCTGGCAATGCAAGCTTGCAAAATAGTGTGTGTAGTGACCAATGCACATATTTATTCATATATAAGTTCCAACAAGAACTGTGAGAAGGCAGTGCACTAACAAAGGGCGTAAATACAGATGAGAGCTTCGGCGGGCAGATTTTAAGGCACCAGACAAAATTTTAATGAGGATGCATATGTATTGAGAATTTTGTGCTCATCATACTAAATCTCTTTTGGTGCAGATGAAGACCTCCTGCGAGCCTTAATTAGCTCCAGCATTTCAAAAATCTCATACCGCAGCGTCTAATGACAACAACCAAACACTCGGGACGATTCCGAGCATGGCGAGCGTCTATCGACGATGGCGCGCTGAAACCACTTTGACGGCTTTATTTCGGAGGGAAAGCCGATCCCGGCTTTCGGGCGGGCGAAGAACGGTTCCAAAGTGCCGGTCTAATGACAGGCAGGAAGCGTGGGAGATCAAACGTCTTACCAAAATGGCGAATGACGCTGCTGGAGTGCCGCCTGCCGTGTGCCAAATTAAAGCTCCTCACAGAGGATGTATTTTTCGAGGGATCTTTGCTAATGATACCAGCCAAGAGGATGCAGAATGGATGTCCTTTTAACGGCGCCTCATCTAAGCGTCTTAAGCTGTGGCATACGGAAACGTGCCACAGATTTCTCAGAATGAGTGCATGGTTTGCTTTCTTTGGCGCACCCAATTCCTGACCTGGCGCTGGCGTGCGTGTACTGAATCTAAGATGAGCCCGTCTTCAGGCTGGGCTCTCCGGTTTTCGATCGCGCATAACTTACGGATTACTGTTTGGACACGGCGGCTCTTCTTCCGTTAATACATTTTGTTTTCTGGAGGAGGAAAGGCAGGCAGGTTAACCGGTAGATGAAACCAGTTTGCTACCATGCAACGAAGGTAAGGGATGAGGGGATATAAAGGTGAGGGAGGAAAGGGAGTCCTAAGGAAAAGTAAAAGGAGAAAAGGCTTCGGCAAAGTCACAGCCTGTCGTGCAGGCTCGATACTCTTTAGCACCGCAGGAGGGCCTGGCAGACCCTCACCGCTGATGATCGCCGCGGCCAGCGTCCAACAATCTTGAACTCCGTTAGCCACCATAGGCAAGGCAAAAAACTCGCTAGCAAAATTTAAAAAGTAGGTTACAAGGCAAAGAAAACTAGCTTCTAGTCGGAAATAACCAGATCATAAGGTGTGCTAGCACAAAATTTCAGTTATCAATATATCTGTAAGAACACTGTATTTCACCCTTTCTTCTCGCGCACTCTTTGAAGAGACGTTGCCCTAGAGCTTACCATTAGTCCTCTAGTAATGCACCAACCAATGCCGCTACAAGAAAACTTTTTTTATTACCTGCACTGAGTTGATAAAGCTTCTTTCTTATTTTCAGCAGGTACACCCGAATGAAACACCTACCGCGTTAGCAACGGCAATACTGTAAGCTCAAAAGCACAGGGGACGTATTAAGGTTTTAGATAACAAAAATGTTACTGCAAGCGGTCTTCGCATCATCTAACGCTATTTATCCACAATCGCACATGCTGCGTTTTCACAGAGAGTGATTGACAGTTGGATAGGCTATTGTGATAAAGCATCCATGCTGCATTTGATACAGAGAAAACGCAATATTGGTAAAACCTGCAGCTTGAAACATGTGCTACAGATTGACAGCAAGATACTAAGAAACGGTAGCACTTGTGAAAGATTGGTTGGTTTATGGGGTTAATTGTCCCAAAGCGACTCAGGCCATAGGGGAGCGCTCCGGATAATTTGGGCCACCTGGAGTTCTTTTATGTGCACTGATATCGCATAGTGTACGGGTCTCAAACATTTCGAATGCAACCGCCGCGGCCGCGATCGAACCCGCGTCTTTCGGGTCAGCCGCCGAGCACCGTAACCACTGACCCGAAGCGGCGGCGAGCTGCTAAAATGAATGGACGCCGGTGGCTACAACTGCTCTATTACGCATAGGACATATCACGCCTTCGCCCTGTGCGACAGATAGTATTTTTCTCACTTGCAAGACTGTATTTATGTACGCTTAGTTTTTCACGCAAATGACTAAGTCCATCGCTGAAAATGTCTGTCGATGTCTGTGCCCCGTTAGGTGTTATACGTGTTCAGCGCCGATGCCTTTACGTCCGATCCTGCTCGCACCTCTCTGTGGGCCCACTTACTGCTTGCCATGCCGGAGAAGGCACGCACCCAGAGGGCCATCGCGTAATGGCTTAGCTTCAGGCGTAGGTCCTGCAAAGTGGTGACTAGACTGCCGACTACACTAGCATTGGTTGGTGGGCTTCCTTGCATGAAGAGACTGAGCAGAAATACATTATTGGCACTACATTGTGGTTCCTGTGATCGTGTCAAGGTGCTGAGCTCACGCATTGCTTCGTTTCCACGCGGTTTTCTTGTCATCTGAGAAGCTGCGCGAAAATTTGGTGTCTGGAATTTGCAATATACTAGACAATTGGCCGCAGGATGAATGACATGAAACTAAGCTCGATGCAATTAATATCGCAATCAGTGACACATTTAATTCCAATCTTCGGCGTAATTTCGCTCATCATCGTTGACGCCTCAGGTCATGTGGATGAAGACGCTTTAATTCGGGAATGCTGTTGTCTCGTCGACTCAGCTTAGAAGATAATCAGTGCCGCGACGTGCAATGAGCCCCAAATGGTGATCGCGAGATCGGGAAGATTTAAAGACTCCTTCTTGAATGCGACCTAATGGCTCACGAGGTACGGTTTTTGTTGGCTACTTCGGTTATTATATATATCTTTTTAACAAACTGGAGATTAAATCCCCGTTATTAAAAACAGGAAGTTGCAACAAATGAAACCCGTGAAAAATGTTTTCGTTACTCACAGAGTGACCTTTTAGCTGCATTTTTCAGAGATGGTGGTGCGCAGGCAGAGTTAGCCTAAAACGTTCGCCTTAACATGCCAATCATTTTATAACATCATAAGCAGAGCAGCCTCAGGCAATCTTCACGCGAAGCGTATCGTCTGGAAGGTATCAACATTTTTTAGATTATTTTTTCCTACATTATAAGAAAATAACTGCAAAGTCTTCTTATTAGTTATATGCGTAAAAGTTGATTTTGTGTAATTAATTTCCATGCCCCATTTTTCGCACCAAAGATGCAAGGAATTAAGGACACGGTTTATTCTAATTTGGTCGGCAGCTTGTGTTATTCGAGAATAAATTAAACAGTCGTCTGCAAAAAGCTTCAATTCTACGGGAGACTCGGTAACCTCGTTAATATCATTAATATAAATTAGGAACAGTAATGGAGCTAAAACCGACCCTTGAGGAACGCCAGAAAATACTTCTAATGTAGAAGAAAAACAATCATCCACATGCACAACCTGCCTGCGATTATTCAAATAGGCTTTAATCCACTTAAGAATGGTTTCGCTAATTCCTGCTTTGTGTAACTTGAAAAGTAATTTACTGTGTGGAACCTTGTCAAATGCTTTTGCAAAATCTACGCAAATGACATCTATTTGTTCTTGGGCATCTATGGCTGAACTAAAATCATGTATCGTTTCTATGAGCTGTGTTATGGTAGATAGCCCTCTTCGGAACCCGTGCTGATGCTGATAAAAGAACGCGTTATCCTCGAGGAAAGTTAGTATATGTTTACTTATGATATGTTCCAATAGTTTACAGCTGATACTTGTCAGGGAAATTGGGCGATAATTATTTGCGAGTAGTCGGTCGCCGTTTTTAAAAACAGGTGTTACGACTGCGCACCGCCAATCTTGTGGCAACGAGTTAGTGTGTAGGGACTTTGTAAAGATTATCGTCAAGAAAAATGATATCCACTCAGCGTATCGCTTTAAAAACTGGGTTGGAATCCCATCCGGCCCGCTAGCCTTTTTAGAATCCAAAAGTAACAATTGATTAAACACGCCGTCCTGAGTCACGACCAGGTCTTCCATCGAACATGAAAGGGAGGAAGGCGGGTACGCGTCACAGTCATCATTGCTTGGTTTAGAAAAAACAGACTGGAAAAAGTTATTGAAATGATCTGCTATTTTTGTTTTTTCTGTTACTATGTTCTCACTAATTTGAATTCTATTGATTTCCTCTTTATTGCCACTAAGGTAAAGCCAAAACTTCCGAGGTGCCGTTTTAACGAAGCTACTTAATTTTTTATTAAAAAATTGCTCTTTTGATTCCATCAGAGCCGTTTTTAAACTCCTTCGCAATTTCGATACCTCAGCTGAGCTCACTTTTCTCCTGCGCAGCCTCTTTATCTTGCGCTTGATGTGTATAATAGGTCGATTATTCCAAGGGTTACGGGGTTTTATTTTCTTTTCTCGAGTTGGAATGAATCTGTCAACGCAATGTTTTATGATATTCTTGAAACGTAGCCATAGGTTTTCAACTGGTTCACAATCGCAGGCAAGTTCGAATTCATTATATGACATTTCTAAAAAATCTTGAATGGATGTGTCGTCTGCCTGCCTATAAGCCTTAAATTGTACAGATACAAAGGGTTGGCCACGAGTGTTTGTTCTGATCGGAATGTGCACAGAAACCATTCTGTGGTCAGATATCCCGTCTTTAACAGACACAGTACAGTCACCCACTCTGTCCGAAAGAAACACCAAGTCCAAAAGTGACCGGGATTCGAGTGTTACCCTCGTGTCTTCTTCCACGATTTGTTTAAGATTGTGCGAAAACATTATCTGCAGCAGTGCCTCGGAGCTAGAAATTTCAACGTTCCCAGGTAGGAGCCTGTCCCAGTTAATGCTAGGCAAATTAAAATCTCCGGTCATTATTAGTCTGGTGGTACGGTTAAAGTGAGTGCATAAGAACATATTAAGGTCACCCAAAAACTCTGGTGAAGTGGCAGGCGGCCTATACACTGCGCCAACAAGGTAAGCAACACTCGCATAAGTAATTTTGCACCAAACTGTTTCAGGCAAAGTGCACTCGACCATTACTGCATCTATAGATCTTTTGACAATGATTGCAACACCCCCACCACGAGTATCCCTGTCCCATCTGAACATCTGGTAGTTTGGGGGCACTATACAGTGACTAGGCACACCGTTGTTTAGCCATGTTTCGGTTACGACGAGCACGTGTGGACTTTCTGTCAGTAATACATATTCTAACTCGGTTACTTTGTTAAAAAGGCTACGAGCATTCAATGATAAGATTCGTAGCTATGACGGTGTGAGTTTAGGTGTTGATTCGCCGGAATTATCCGAGGTGTCAGAGCCATCATGCGAGTTGCCTGCTTTTCGAGTGCGGTGCTTGAACTTATCTCGGGAGTTCAGGAGCGAGCGTGCGTTCTTCTCGTTGTCCCATGTGTATAACTTGTCATTTATTTTGAGCTTGTCGTCGATCAAAAAGACCTTCTCGCCCTGTGCCCTTTCAGCAGAGGCACTTTCCCACAACTTCCTTCGCACCGCTACCGTTTCCTTCGCATAGTCATTGCTCACACTAACCGATTGTCCTTTCAGTTTGCTGCAGTTCTTCAGCACTTGTTGTTTCTCTGCTGTCATAAAATTTCATAATAATTGGCCTAGGCCGTTCTTTGTTCTTTTTCCCTATGCGATGGATTTTTTCGACGGTTTTTACTTCAACTCCCAGCGTATCATAAAAAATTTTATCTATGACAGCTGCCTTTAACTCCGTCTCTGAATCGCCGATTTTTTCAGAAACACCAAAAACCAGCAGATTGTTACGACGACTATAGTTTTCATACTCAATCAGTTTTCTGGCCTGTTGCTGAACTGTTACCTCAAGATATTCAATTCTTTTGTTCAATTCTTGTATCACTGCCAGAGAATCAGTCAGTCTATCAGTCTTTTCATTCAGCTGACCAATATCCTTGCTGATATTAGTCAACCGGCAGTCAGACGCGGCTTGATTATCTATAATCGTCTGTAACAGCTCAGCTGTCTTAGGTCCGGGGTTTTCTTCTATGTCTCCCGACATCAGCAGCATCAGCACGGACCAACAGTCAATAACAATGCAATGAAGCCTACCAGGGCACGGCAGGACGACTAAAAATCTATTGTCACTACGGTAACAGCAGTCTGTGGATGGGGAACCAACCTGCACAAACAGCAGCAGCGGGTGAGCCATGCTGTCCGCAGGCCAGATGCCGTGCCCTCTGATCTGGTCGGTGTCGCGTCGTTCCTTAAGTAGATCGGCTGCTGGTGACGTCACATCTCGTGGTCGATATCCCTTGATTGTGTTGTTGCTTGTGACGTGGCCCGCGCAAAGCATCAGGGGTTGTATCACGGTGATGTTGGTCGTTGATACCGGGGTGGGCGTCGCATGCAAAATCCACGGCAGAACCTGCACAAACAGCAGCAGCGGGTGAGCCATGCTGTCCGCAGGCCAGATGCCGTGCCCTCTGATCTGGTCGGTGTCGCGTCGTTCCTTAAGTAGATCGGCTGCTGGTGACGTCACATCTCGTGGTCGATATCCCTTGATTGTGTTGTTGCTTGTGACGTGGCCCGCGCAAAGCATCAGGGGTTGTATCACGGTGATGTTGGTCGTTGATACCGGGGTGGGCGTCGCATGCAAAATCCACGGCAGAACCTGCACAAACAGCAGCAGCGGGTGAGCCATGCTGTCCGCAGGCCAGATGCCGTGCCCTCTGATCTGGTCGGTGTCGCGTCGTTCCTTAAGTAGATCGGCTGCTGGTGACGTCACATCTCGTGGTCGATATCCCTTGATTGTGTTGTTGCTTGTGACGTGGCCCGCGCAAAGCATCAGGGGTTGTATCACGGTGATGTTGGTCGTTGATACCGGGGTGGGCGTCGCATGCAAAATCCATGGCAGAACCTGCACAAACAGCAGCAGCGGGTGAGCCATGCTGTCCGCAGGCCAGATGCCGTGCCCAGATAGTCCGTATTGCATGCTGGAACATTGAAGAAACATAATTGTTTTATATTTTTTTAGCCCTTGCAATAAAGAAAAAAAATCCTGCAAACTTTCCGTCATCCACGCGCGAAAGGCACAGAATATCATTTGGCGAGCCCACTCAGTCTTATACCTGCGGGATCCTGTAAATCCTGCACTGTTTTGATCTTTGTGGTATATCTGCAAGACACTGTAATAATTTCTTAATTGACATACATTTTTCAAGCAAAGGCAGGGATCAATACATCTAATTGAAGCCTCTCTCTATATTCGTTGTGGCCGCAATTTTATCAACGTCGTTAGCTCCAAATATTTAGAAGCATTTTCAATTGAACATTTTTTTCTCACTCAAGTCTCACAGATTTCTCCTCCAAAGCAGCGGTAGACAGTACGCGGTAGTGATTCCAAATGCAATTGATCCGAGGAAGGGTTGTTATTTCTTCTGAACGTTAGTAACTGCGACCGTTGACACCGCGGCAAGTAACGACTGAGCCGCACTAATTAAAGCCAAACTGCGCGTAAGACTCGTTCGGGCGGCGGGGCCGCGCGCGCGGGAGCCTCACAAAGACGACGCTCTCTCGGTGGCTTTCACTTTCACACTGACTTTATTTACACGGGTGACACAAAACACATGAATACAAAAGGGAACAGTGTGAAGGGGAGAAAAGAAGGCATCTCGAGCGGTTGGCCTCGGGCAGTCGGGAGAAAGAGATAGAGAGAGCCACTTGTGACCTTGCTCAGACCCGGCGCGAGGGCAGGTGTCGCGTTGCCCCACGTTGAGCGTCTTCCCGTTCCGTCCCTTCGGGGCCGTCTCCTATTTTCCACATCCTCCCCCGCAATGAGCTATTTCGGCTCATTGTGCACTATGTGACACGTCCCAACCTTGAAGTTCGAGAGGGAAAAAGGCTTGCACTGGTCGACGCATCTCCCCTCTGTTTGGGAGCACAATCTTGCAAGCGCGCACATTACGGTCCTTTTATGGGAAGGTCTCCTTGACTCTCGCCATCGGCCACATCTGGCGGGGCGTCCGTTCGTCGCAGAGCAGCACAATAGCGCCTTCCTGTATGCTTCGCTGCTGTGTAGGCCTGGTGAAATGAGCGGACCTCAGTTCTAAGAGACACTCCCGCCTCCACCGTTTCCAAAACAAATCCACAAGTGCGACGCGGTACTTCCATTTTTTTTGCAGCGTTACACGCGTCGACTTCTCAGAAGTGACCGCAGTCGTGGACGGCAAAGCTGTTAGCCGTCGTCCAACAAAGAAATGAGCGGGTGTTAGAGGAGCTGGCTCCCCCGCATCCGAGTGGACATATGTGACGGGACGGGAATTTGCGATCGTCTCGACCTCTGTGAGAACTGTGTGGAGGCTGTCGAAATCCAGGCTGCTTCTGCCGAGTGTTTTGCGAAGGCACGTTTTCACGGTCCGAACCATTCTTTCCCAGAAGCCGCCCCACCAGGCCGCTCTTTCCACAATGAATCTCCAGGACATTCGGTGTTCGCTGAGATATGCCTGGACCTCTGTTCCCCTCGATGCCCGAAACATCACTGCAATGTCTTTTGACGCTCTTTTAAAGGTCAGAGCGTTATAAGAATAGATTATTTTGCACATCCCGCGTCTAGAAACAAACCTTCTGAGAGCCTTCAGGAAAGAGTTAGATGTGAAGTCTCTCACGAGCTCGAGATGGACTGCTCTGGTTGTCGCGCATGTAAAGAGAGCGATGTACGCCTTGCGAGTAACTCCATTTTCACTGCAGAATAGCGGCCCCGCGAAGTCGGCACCTGCGATCTGGAAGGGGTTAGCCTTGGTGACGCGTTCAGGTGGAAGAGGGGCTACGGGTTCAGCTGCGGGACGGCAACTTTGCCTCTGGTATGGAAAGCAGCGCCTGATTACCGACTTTATTGCTTGTCTTCCTCTCAGCACCCAGTAGCGCTCACGGAGGTGGCATAGGGTGTCTCGCACTCCAGCATGCAGCAAGCGCATGTGCTCGCGAGCGATGAGCAATAATGCGAACCGGTGTGCGCAAGAGATTACTACTGGATGTTTTGTTTCTTCCTCTTCGGCGCTATATTGGAGTCTACCGCCAACCCTGAGTAAACCATCATCATCGAAATAGGGGTTGAGAGCTAGGATGGGCGATCTCTTGTCGAGTGGAGTTCACGACTGAAGTGCGCCTATTTCCTTCGACAAGCTTGTCATTTGTGACAGTCGAAGCCAGTAGTTCTCGGCCTCCGCCAGTTCTGGTGCTGTTAACTCTCCTTCTCGTTTCAGTGAGGGGTTCCGAGAGTTATGCATAAAGCGCTGAATCCAGGCTGTTACGCGAAGGACTCTGGTCAAGGAGCTGCTGTTTTCAATATCTAGCAAAGGCTCCGATGCACTGCAGCTCACTGTATTGAGCACTTGCACGACTCTTTCCTCCTCTGCGCAAATCTTGTTATCGATCTGTGGCAGAACAGTGGGGTACACTGTTGAAGTCTTCAGCCAATCAGGTCCGGTCCACCAGGTTTTACTGTCAATCAAGCTGGATGGCATTATGCCCCTTGTCAACAATTCCGCGGGGTTTTCCTTTCCAGGGCAATGCCTCCAGACTAAAGGATCCGTCAGAGATTAAATCTCTCGCACTCGGTTGGCAATGAAAGGTTTCCACCTCAGAGCAGAGCTCTTTATCCAGTTCAGAGCAACAGTCGAGTCACTCCAGCAGTGGACTGAAAGAGCTGTCACATTCATCTGATGAATAAGCGTTTTGGCCAACCAAGCTCCAATTAGAGCCCCCAAGAGCTTAAACCACGGCAATGACAAGCGTTTTAAAGGAGCCACCCTTGACTTTGCCATCAAAAGGGATACAGTGAAGCTCCCGTCTTCATTTTTTGTCTTCACGTAAGCTACGGCACCGTAAGCTTTGGGGCTGGCATCACAGGAAACATGTAGCTCCGGCTCGGCATGTTCTCCCTTCAAGGCGACTTTGCGAGGTACTGAAATGCAGCGAAGCTCAGTAAGCTGCTGGCACCAACTGTTCCATTTCTCTAATACGTCTGTTGGCAGCTTCTCATCCCAGTCTGTACCGTGCTCCCAAAGGGTTTGAAACAAAATCTTCCCTGTAGTGGATATCGGGGCGAGGAAACCGAAAGGGTCGAAAATACGCGCTGACGCTTGCAGCAAGAATCTCTTAGTATCTTGCCGCGTTCTCAAGAAATCTATTAGGGTGTTCATCTCAAACACGAAGTCGTCAGCGTGAGGTCTCCATTTGACACCGAGGATCTTTGTCGTCGTGAGCTCCGACAAGCTGCCTCGTGCGTTATCACTTTCGAATATCATCGTTGCAAGCTCTGCCGCATTCGATCGCCACTTGCGCAGATGCATGCCGGCCTTGTTCATAATGCACTGCGATTCTTCACAGATCCGCTTCGCCTCCTCTATGGTGTAAGCGCCCGTCACTAGATCGTCCACATACAGGTCATTTTTGAGTGCATTCGCAGTGCTCGGATAAATGTCCTGCATGGACCCTATATGATGATTGAGAGTTGCCGCAAGCAAAAAGGGACTCGATGTTGCTCCGAGCGGCACTCTCGTCATACGGTACTCTTTGACAGGGGGCAGAGGTTCCGACTGCTTGGGCGCTCGTTCATACCACAGAAAACGCAGGGCGTCGCGGTCACTTTCGGCGAGCTGCACCTGGAGGAATGCCTTTTCTATGTCTGCCATGATAGCGATGCTGTGGGTTCGGAACCTGATTAGGATGTCTGAGAGATTTGGATTCAAATTTGGTCCCGCAAACAGAACATCATTGAGCGAGAGCTGACTTTGTGCGCTCGAGGACGCGTCGAAAACAACTCTCAGCCTGGTTGTTTCACTTGTCGGTCTGACAACGCCTCGATGCGGGAGGTAATAAATAGGTCCCTTTGGGGACTCACCATTTCTGTTGACCTCCTCGGCGTGTCCGGAAACCAGGTATTCTCGCAGCACTTGGTCGTAAGCTTGCATGATGTCGTCACTTCTCAGCAGCTTGGCCGTTAATGACCTAAGCCTCTGCGCAGCTACCCCTTTATTGTCAGCTAAATCTGAAGCATTGTGTTTCCAGGGCAGGGCCACCTGATAACGACCATCTCTGTAAGTGACGGTTTCTTAGAAGTCTTTAAGAACTTCGTCTTCCTTGTTTGTGGCTTCTCTGTCGACTATCCCAAGGTGTTCCAGCTCCCAAAATGATTTCAGCTGTCTGGATAGGACGTCGTTGTCCTGTTGGGTGGTCACCAAGATGCGCATGACTCCGGTGGTTGTCGTCAAATACGTCGTCGCCGTTGTTTTAGAAACTATACCTTGTAATGTCCACCCAAAGATGGTCTCCACGGCAACGAGCTTGTCGCTGACACGCTTGACTTTTCCGGTGGTGACGTCCCAGTATCGGTCAGCGCCAATCAAGATACAGACGCTGGTGTTCTGTCGATGGTCGCCTGGAGCCAGATCAGCGAGCTGGAGCCCTTGGTCTGCAGCCAGGCTGGTAGCGGAGGCGTCCGGTGGTTGTAGAAAATCCCCGGAAATCTCAGGAACCTCTAGGGCCTCGACTCGAATTATGTTGTCGTTATGCCGGCTTCGTAGCCATAACTCGACTCTGTTGCACGTTTTGATGCTTGGCTTCGTGGTCCCAAAGGTGTGAATGGCGAGACGTTCTTCGCCCACCACTCGAAGCTTAAGACGCCGGGAAACTTCTTCTTTTACGAAAGTTCGTTGGCTGCCACCGTCGAGCAGTATTCTAACCTAGGTGCGATTCTGTTTCGCTTCTGCCCAGGCTTGTGCTGTCTGCAGGAGCACACTCGGAGTGGAGTTAGTCTGTGCCATCTGTAACGATGACTGCACGGTAGTCTCAAGAGGTGCAGGGACGTTTCTTGCATGAGAAGGTGTCGGCCTGTTTAACTCGCAGACGCCTGTAGCGTGCCGGGCGGAGCATTTCGCGCACTTAAGCCACTTGGCTGATCGGCATTCGGTTGCCCGATGGTTCCTTTTCGCGCATTTGAAGCACCTTCTCTCTTTGGCCATGATTTCCTTCTTCATTTCTAGCGGAACGCTGAACACACAGTCCTGTGGAAGGTGATTTTCTGCACCACAAAATGAGCACTGCGACTCTCTGCCTTTTACAGCGAAGACTGCTGCGGAAGGCGTCTTTCCCGTTAGGCTTGAATCCCTCGGTTTGAGAACCATGCTCTGCGAATGGCGGCTGCTGTACTGTGCTCGTTCTCTGCTCTCCACTTCCATTCTTAAGAAATCTAGGAAATCTTGGAGTTCGTCTTGGGGACTGGCTTTAGCGGTAGCATTCTTCGGGCAGTATTCAAGGCACAGCTGATCAGGAATGCTTTTCCTTAAGACAGTCAGCAACAGCACGCCGTACGTACTCGATGTCACTCCCAGTGCCTCGAGGCTTCGGACTCCCGACTGGATTTCATCATAAAGGGTCCTAAGCCTTTCCGTGTCGTGGAGGTTGTGTACCGGGCGAACACCGAGCAACCGTGACATGTGTTCTTCGATTATGACGTCTTCTTTCCAGAATCTTTCCGTCAGGGTCTTGATCGCTACTGCGTAGTTTCCATTGCTTAGGGATAGCCCTTCGATAGCCGCGGCCGCCTTTCCTGTGAGGTAGCTGGTCAAGTACTGGAATTTAGCGATTGCTGAAAGAACTTCATTCTTGTGAATTGTTGATTCGAACTGATTCCAAAATCTCTGCCATGATCGCAAGTCTCCGCTGAACTTAGCGATTTCCAGCTTCGGAAGTTTGGTAGTTGCTGACGGTAGCTGGCTCGTGGTGATGCCGGTGTTCACTGAAGACTGCGAAATAGGCTCGGGAAGAGCCCCCGTTACTGACGGAGTTGTCGATCTATCTTCGCTCGAGGTTTGGTTACGTAGGGCTCTTTTGATGCGTGTTTCTGTGACGCTGATTTTCTCACTGAAGACAGATACGGCTGCCAATTCGGCGTCGAGTTCCTGCAGGTCTACCCTCTTCTCGATGCTCTCATTAACTGCTTTAAGCTCTTCTGATTGCTCGACAAGGAGGTAAAATTGTTCTTCCAGCTCACCGCTCTGGACTGCAGGCTCTTGTAGGAGTGTGGTGGCTGCTGTGATGATCCTGTCGATCGCTTGTCGTAGTGCGGCTTGCTTCTTCTGGAGTCGTTCCATGGCGTTCTCGATCACTGTTAACTAAGTTTCCCGGGTTTCGGCACCAAAAATGTTATTTCTTCTGAACGTTAGTAACTTCGACCGTTGACACCCCGGTAAATAACGACTGCGCCGCACTAATTAAAGCCAAACTGCGCGTAAGACTCGTTCGGGCGGCGGGGCCGCGCGCGCGGGAGCCTCACAAAGACGACGCTCTCTCGGTGGCTTTCACTTTCACAGTGACTTTATTTACACGGGTCGAAGATTGACACAAAACACATGAATAAAAAAGGGAACAGTGGGAAAGGGAGAAAAAAAGGCATCTCGAGCGGTTGGCCTCGGGCAGTCGGGAGAAAGAGAGATAGAGAGAGCCACTTGTGACCTTGCTCAGACCCGGCGCGAGGGCAGGTGTCGCGTTGCCCCACGTTGAGCGTCTTCCCGTTCCGTCCCTTCGGGGCCGTCTCCTATTTTCCACATCACGCGACACCTGCCCTCGCGCCGGGTCTGAGCAAGGTCACAAGTGGCTCTCTCTATCTCTCTTTCTCCCGACTTCCCGAGGCCAACCGCTCGAGATGCCTTCTTTTCACCCCTTCCCACTGTTCCCTTTTGTATTCATGTGTTTTGTAACTTCGACCCGTGTAAATAAAGTCAGTGTGAAAGTGAAAGCCACCGAGAGAGCGTCGTCTTTGTCAGGCTCCCGCGCGCGCGGCCCCCGCCGCCCGAACGAGTTTTACGCGCAGTTTGGCTTTAATTAGTGCGGCCCAGTCGTTACTTGCCGGGGTGTCAACGGTCGCAGTTACTAACGTTCAGAAGAAATAACAAGGGTGATATTATCAGAACGTGGCTTTTGGAACATGAGGCACTAATGTGTAAGATTTTGAGGATTTATTTTATTAAAGGAATAAATTCTGCGAACGCACTCTCCACCTGGCCATAATAACAAAAAACAATATGGCGAATGTGCAGAGAAGCTTGTCCGTCTCTGGCGCTGTTTGCTGTCGCTTTTCGACTGTCAGGATGCGGAAAGTGAATGGAAAGATAAAGGTTTCCTCTTCCATATGCAGTTTCCCATAACGAGCGCTAGCACTGAAGTATATATAAATTGGAGTGCTCGTGTAACTGAGTGGTTTTTTGCCACTTTAGCGAGCTGTGGATTATTATGACTTTTCTTCATTTAGCATTTCAAGTTAGCCCTGCACCCATAGGACGGTGATCTTAAATGATGCTTCCCGCTGGCTTTACTTATTTTCCCAAAAGAAGAAAACAAAACAAAAAAGCTGTGTGTGCTCTTAAGTCGCCTTAATGGTGGAATGCGAATAACATTAAATTTCACATTTATCGCAGCTTCTGTTGCAACTTCTATGCGTGTTAACGTCTGTTTCTTTGCAACCCTGCTAAAATCGTAACTACGGGATTGCAGTATCAATAAATAAAAAATTGTTGTTCCATCGACCGCCATGTTCGGACGGCCAGCTGCGGAAGCAGGTATCCGCTATGCTGTGACGGTGCCGGCATTAGCAATGTATCACTTTTTTATCTTACATGTAAGACCTCCATCTACGTTTTTACCTAGAAATTAGGTTGCTGAGAACCCGGTGGGCAGTTAGTGATGGTGGCATAAGCTCACATATTCTCTCTCGACGAATCAGTCAAATTCAAGACACCGAACATCAGCTTGGGGAGGGGGGGGCAGGCAGCTCAAATACCGCTGGTCAGTTTGCCACCTGCTACAGTGGGCTGGTTCTGATAACGTCAGAAGATCATGCGACCTCTCGCCCAATCGGCTAATATCGTGACGCTCGACGTCAAGCTGGATTTTGGTCTGAAAAAATTGTAATGCTACAGCAATAAAACTTTTTTTCAAGTGACATGCGTAAAATCCGACAGACACTAAGTATGCATATATTATGAATACACCGTTATGAACGCCCATGGGCGAGAAATGGAATGTTTTGAAAAAAGCAGACCTTTTTTTTACACGTTTGGTTAGAAGAATGGCCAGTGAGAATAGGCGGGCGAAAGTTGGGCTTTATGATCATTCGCCCTAGGCCAGTGTGGAACAGGGCACAGTGTGACCAGCCCTTGGCGCAAGACTGAATATACCACAATCGGGGATATTCTTCAAGATTGGTTTTGAGAAGAAAAAACGTTTAGCTGTCATTGGCGTTAATTGGAGCATAAGATCGTTGAAAAATCACTCCGGCGTTTACGCCTAACCCTACAGTGGTAAATTGGTCAGAATTGTGTTGTCGCGAGTTTAGTAGAAAAGAGGATGATGTGTAATAAAGTATAATTGTGTGACTCTACACGATATTTTTCGCCCCAAACCGAATGCGCTTAACTTTTCTAGAGTGGCGGATTAACCAGCTAGCCTAGCAGCAGCCATCAGTGAAACACAACCTAGTATAACTCACGGTACGGAATGACTGTATTGCATACTTAGTGTGCGTACGCGACGTGCACGAGCGAGTCCTGCTCCCATAAGAGCCCCAGCCCGGCCTGTTCAAAATATAATTCTGCTCTGCAAGGAGCTCCTGGCACAGCTTCGTGTTCGTGCGCACCAATGCATTACAAAGCGGCATGCTCCGCTCGCCGCCACCTGTATTCACACCAGTTAACGATGTTAGATTGCGTCTGACAGCATAGGTAGCTTCGCTCTTCTCAGTGACTTCGGCCCACGGCGACCGAGAATAGGCCGTATGCACTTTCTACATTTTATTCCCGCATTTCGCTTTCGTGCACAATGCTTTGAGGCCAGGACGGGAGTTTTGCGGACTAAGACATATAGAGTCAGGTACCACGAGATAGACACGTTGTGCGTTGCGTGCGGAGAGGAGGAGGAAACGGCTGAACACTTGATACTTTTCTGTAAAGGGCTTCACCCTACAGTGTAAAGCAGCGGGGATGATTTATCCAAGGCATTGTGGTTTAGGGACGGTGAAGGGAAAGTAGATTTTAAGCGGGTAGAGGCAACCAAGCGAAGGTCATCTGATTGGTGGCTAAAATCAAGACAAGAGTAAAATTTCATAAGTCATGGCTAGGTAGCTTGAGCCACCGCCCTGAAAGTCCTGGGGCCAATACCCCGCACCTTCGAATGAACTTTCATTTTTCTTTCATACTATGGTGACGTCATCTGAGGTTCTTGGGACTACTGCTGCTGGTCAATGCTGACAAAGGGTTTCGTTGTCTATGAGCTATACAATGCTTTTCCATTAAAAAAAATGCCATGCTGCCAGGAAGCCGGAAGTGGCACGTGCTAGCATTCCAACTGCGGTCACTTGACATCGAAACCAGAAGCAGCCATCTGGCATCCCCGCCAACCGCTTGGTTCTCTACAGTAATTTCGTCCACTGCGCCCAGTAGAAGTGTGCGCTCTTGAACAATTACTTTGCCTGTACCTATCAGGCGCTTTGTACACAATTGTGTACACAGCAAATTCATTGCTTTTTTTTCTGAGAGCGTGCTGCACCTAGCAGTGATTTCATTACGTCAGTTTAAGTTCACATCTTTCTTGTCGCAAAAATGTTCGATTTTTGTGCGATATAACGTACGCAGTACTCAATTCACAAGAGTGAGCGGGGCAGGACGTCGCCCGCCATTTTTATGCGCACAGGTTTTCCCGCCAGTGATCGCATCGATTGTTATTGCTCAATGTCGAACGCATAATTATCTTCAAAAACCAATGGTGTCCAACGCTCTGTCCCGTGCATACTTGCCAAATCCAGGCATTTTGATGTTACTATTTTTTACCAACCTTACTCTTAGTACGAAATTTTGCACAAACTTACCGCGAAGGGTAGAGCTTCAGTGGGTGCCGATCCGGTTCACTCTGGGGTCCCCGGAAACGATGCTCGCGATAAAGTGGCCAGAGGTTTGACTTCCAGGGCTGAGGACAGAAACGCTGCAGGCTTCTCGAGGGAGTGGGCGCACACTTTTGCAGAGCTCACACAAATACCTAGTTTGGACCGGCGCACTTACCCCCTCTGCCACCCCTTTTTTACCCACTCTCAAAAGATCCCCCTCCCCTCCGCATGCTTCCTATGCGGCCACCCTCGCGCCTCACTTCCTCAGATGATTTTCGGCTGCCCTGCTGATCCTGGCCCGTAGGAACCGCCAGCCAACTGGGAGGACTGGGAGACCCCTCTCGTCTGCAGACCCGACCTCCCAGCTTGCTGCTGTGACTCTGGCTGCCGACGTCATGACCAAAAGGGGCATGAACCTATCGGCATGGTATGGGACCGAGCGGTGGTCCAGGGGCCAAGAGGGGTCCAAACTCTCATACCTCATCAAAGATTTTCTGGCTGTCTGTCCTTGTAAAATTACCCGCTGGTCTTTCGCTCTGCAACACTGACAAATTTTCTTTCTTGAGTCACGCATATACTATTTAGATCGATTTAAAATTATTTTTGATCAAAACAAGAAACGGTGCTTGAAAGAGCTATGGCTAAACACGCAGGATGTTCGGCTACGGATATTGGCGTAGTCGCCTACTGTCACCAGCAATGCTGATCTCTTCGCGCTGTCGCAAGGTGGAATCCCACTCGCGGTGATCATTTGTTTATTTTATTTACTTCGCCCTACGCACGCTTGACACTCTCAAGCCCCCTCCTACGTTTGCCTTCTCCACTAGCGATGTCGAACGGCCACAGCCTACCATCTCCTAAAGTTCCGACGGATTTGGAAATTTATTGCCGCTACATGATTGGCTCATTCGTGTCACATGAGCTTGATGACAGCACAACTCTCTCGACCACCAGTGAATTACATAACAGAGAATGCCAGGGTTCTGCCTCGACGACAGCTTAAATACTACCGTGCAAGTATAAAGGCAACGTGTCTACGTTGTAGAGGGTATTACAACGACAGCGATTGCACTTTGGTGCACTCCGTACGAACAGGTGGGACCTCACGAAATTGTAGCCCGTGCATGTATTTCACTGAAATCGTGTTCACAATTTAAAAAATGTTTAAAAAAATCTCGAAATTCGAACAACCAAAGACTCCTGTAATTTCCGTCGTAGCGGCTCCGAATTACAACGGCCAATGCCTTAACTGCCGCTAACGGTTCCGCTAACTGTATTCGGCAAGGTTGGATAAATGCTTATGGTAGGCAGAAATATTCCAAGAGCTCGCGTGGTTCTTTGCAGCGGGTTCTGTTGCACAACTTTGCACCACGGTACACGCACATGACGCTCGTTTTCACTTGCCGCTTTCAAATAGTACGCTTACGATACAGGGTAGTTTAGACGTCTGCTCCACTCTCTGCTTTCACTTCTTTCTCAGCCATCCATCCAAAATGCTGGGAGGAGGTGACGTGTTACGTGACAGCGAAAATATGATACGTGCCACTTTGACAGCGTAAGCTGCATTAGCTTTGTATAAGCCATTTGGGGCTACAACGGCCGCAGTAACGCATTACGCGTATCGCTAATCAAGTTGAGGTGTCCACAATAAATCGAGGCAGTTATTGCATTCTTCCTTTCCTCAAAACTAACAGCGGCTCACCACCGCTATTCCATCGGTCCTGTCGAATGTAAAGAGTGCAAGTATACGGGCGCCTTTGGCTCCATTGAAACGCTGCCGAAGAAGGGTACTGCAGCTCAGTATCCGAGCGCGCTTACCATTGAGCTGCCGGACCGGGCGAGATCTACTGGTACTGCATTGCCTAATTAGCAAACATTGTCATTAGCAGGCGCCTTCTATAGAGTGATGAGCTTAGAAAGCCTCGGCTCTTGCCTCTAGGAACCGCTACAGGTTAGCCGTTTATTCTCAGTGTCCGTTCACGTTATCACTGAAGTTAGCTTTGCCAACTACGCGTACGTTGAATGCCGTTTATAACAACCACATTGCAAAACCAGGCACACAGAGAACAAGTTTTTCGAACTCTTCCTTTCTTCTTTCATTCCCTTCTTTATCCCTTCTCTTATGGCGCATTCAGGTGTCCGCTGATGTGTGAGACATATACTGCACCATTTCCTATCCCCAAAAACCATTTTCATATAACTGCAGTGCTGGTCATAAATCGGCTCATTTCTACTGCGAATGAAAAACTTTATTCTTAAAGATGATTCTGGCGGTGTAGATGGGTCCCTCAGTCCAGGGCCCCAGCGGCCTTTGGAGTTTTGCGAGCCCTGTCAATCAGCTTGAGCTGTTCTTCAGGTTTCGAGCAGGCTAGCGCAGCCTCCCACTGCTCCAGTGTTTTCGTGTTGTTTATTGGCACTGCCTGCGTTTTCTGACAAGCCCATGTAACGTAATAAAGCGTTGAGTGTTCTTCACAGAGCGAGCATTTGCTGTCACATGTTGAAGGATAGCTTTTGATTAGTAAACTAAGATTGGCGTATGCATTAGTCGGCAGTTGTCTCTAGGCAAGCGACTGCTTTCTACTAAGGTTTCTGTGGGGAGGGGGGTAGGTCCTCCTGGGGCTCGTTGGTGTTCCACGATGGCTCCATACCGTCTAGTGACGGCGTCTAGTTCACCTTCCGTGTGCGCCTCCCGGTGGGCGTATGATCGGCCATTGGCGTTAGCACGTTGATTTCCTTTGACAGCTCATTGCGAAACCCGCTTTTGACTGCACACTAAGAAGCTGCATGAGGAAAACGCCTGCTATGGCGAGAGAGAGACACAGAAAGTAAATTAATGAAAGGAAAGGTGGAGAGATCGGCCGCCGGTAAGGTTACCCTGTCCTGCTGCTCCACACTAGGTAAGATGGAAAGGAAAAGTAAGAAGCAGATGTGTTTCTCAGCGACATTCACAATAGACTGCGCCAGGATGGCAAAACCATGATGAAAGGAAAAAATGTGCGTGCAATACACTATTTCGGCTACCCGGTTCTTCCCGCACAGAGGTATTGTCCGCGTGCGAGCAGTTACAATGAACTCTCACTTGAACTATTCCTGGTGCATGGCTGTGAGAACTACTCTCAGCCAGCTTTCAGTGTCTCCCAAGAGTTGCTCGTTGCCCCCATTCATAGCTGGCCATCATAGCAGCGCGAGTGCTGCCCAAACGTCTGGATGTCCCTGTTACCAATGTATTGCCATTCTACTGATGCGGGAAAAACATTTATATCCTTTTCTATGGAACATGCTTTAGCTTCTTCGTCCTTAGATAGTAATGTAATGACTCTCTTAAGCATAAGAAGGTAGGTAGGAATCAGGCTGGCAACCAGGCGATAGGCGACTAAGGTATAGGTTCTAGGAATAGCAGGGGAAAGCTATTAGTGGAGTTCGCAGAGAGAAATAATTTAAGGATGATGAATACCTTCTTCAGCAAACGAGATAACAGGAAGTGGACCTGAGAGAGCCCCAATGATGAGACTAAAATGAAACTGATTTCATACTATGCGCTCAACCTGGCATCGTTCAGAATGTAGACGTCCTCGAAAAGGCGTACTGTAGCGACCACAGAATGGTCAGGTGACGAATTAGCTCGTACTTGAAGAGGGAGCCGAAGAAGCTTGTAAAGAGGAAGTTCATTAACGAGTTACCAGTAAGAGGGAAAATAGAGAAATTCAGGATATCGCTGCAGAACAGCTATTTAGCTTTAACTGAGGAACCCGATCTTAATGTTCATACAAATAACAATAATCTGGCAGATATCATTACGGAGTGCGCAGTAAGAGTAGGCGGTAGGAGAGGTCGACAGGATACCGGCAAGCTATCTCAGCAGACGAAAGATCTGATTAAGAAACGTGAAACCATGAGAGCGTCTAAACCGACAGACAGAATAGAACTAGCAAAGCTATTGAAATTAATGAATAAGCACAAGGTAGCCGGCATAAAGAATATTACTATGGAGAGAATCGAGCATGCTCTAAAGAAAAGAGGTAGCCTAAAAGCGGTGGAAAAGAAACTAGACATAGGTAAAAACCAGATGTATGCCTTAAGAGACAAGCAGGCAATGTAATTGGCAATACGGGTAAGATAAGCAAAGTAGCCGAAGATGTCTACACAAATCTGTACAGTAGCCAATGTAATCAGAGCGTTAAAGAGAGAGACAGTAGCGCACAGTAATGCGTCATCCCGCCAGTAGTGAAAGAGGATGTAAAGAAAGCCTTAGGAGAAATGCAAAGGGGAAAAGTGGCTGGTGAGGATCAGGTAAAATCAGATCTGTTGAAGGATGGAAGAAAGATCCTACTAGAAAAACTAGCCACCCTCTATACGCAATGCCTTATGATCTCGACGGTACCAGAAGATTGGAAGGACGCTAAGGTTATCTTAATTCATAAGAAGGGAGAAGATAAGGAGTTTAAAATTATAGACCGATCAGCTTACTGTCCGTTCCCTGCAAGGTATTTATTAAGATAACCGCGAATAGAGTCAGGGCAACCTTAGAATTTAATCAACCAAATAAACAGGCAGGCATTCGCAAAGAATATTCCACAACAGATCATATTCACACTATCAATCAGGTAATAGAGAAATGCTCATAATATAACCAACCTCTATATACAGCCTTCACTGATTACGAGAAAGCATTTAACGTCAGTGGAAACATCAACAGTCAAACAGGCATTGCGGAATCAGGGTGTAGATGAGCCTTATGTCAAAATACTGGAAGATATATATTCTCAGGACTCAGTAGAACCCCGAGGAGAGCTGAAGGTAAAACGGTTTACTGGTTAACCAGAAAAAGTCCCTGCGCACTTCAGCTTCTTCTTCTTCTTGCCTCGCGCTCGTAGACCAAGTCTTCATCTTTGGCGTCTTCTTGCATGCGGCATTTGCCCCCCTCCTCAGGAAGCATCGTCTCGATGGTAACAAAAGGAAGTAGGAGGTGAAGATCGGTCCGAGTAGTAAGGCTTCATACGTACAACATGGACGACGTCGACTTGTTGCTGGCGTCACTTGGATGTCGATAACCCGTCCGGCACCACCTCATACGTGACGTCGGTTAAACGTCGCAGCACAACATAGGGCCCGAAGTACCGCCGTAATAATTTTTCGGAGAGTCCACGACGGCGAATAGGCGTCCAGACCCACACTTTGTCGCCAGGTTCATACATGACATGTCTGTGGCGAAGATTGTAGCGTCGTGCGTCAGCCTCCTGCTGAGTTCTGATGCGCACACGCGCTAGTTGGCGAGCTTCCTCTGCGCGCTGTGCGAATTCCTCGGCGTCCTGATCGACATCGTCGCCGTCGGCATTCGGGAGCAGCATGGCATCTAGCATAGTTGTCACTGGTCGGCCATGAAGAAGGCTGAAAGGCGTCATGCGAGTGGTGTCTTGTTGTGCCGTATTGTAGGCGAACGTGACGCAGGGAAGAATTTCGTCCCAATTCTTGTGGTCTACGTCCACGTACATACAGAGCATGTCGGCGATATGTCTTATTGAGGCGTTCCGTCAATCCATTGGTTTGGGGGTGACAGGCCGTCGCTTTACGATGAGTGGTAACGCTGAGGCGGAGAACGGTTTCCAAAAGCTCGGCCGTAAAGGCAGTTCCTCGATCAGTTATAATGAGTGCCGGAGCGCCATGCCTGAGAACAATGTTCTCAACGAAAAACCGAGCTGCTTCGGCGGCGGTACCGCTGGGCAGAGCCTTTGTCTCCGCGTAGCCAGTTAGATAATCAGTGGCGACAATTATCCATTTATTCCCGGCATTAGACGTCGGAAATAGTCCCAGGAGGTCCATGCAAATTTGCTTGAAAGGTATCTTTGGCACTTGAAGAGGGTGGAGTAGACCGGCAGGTTTTTCAGGGGGTGATTTACGACGTTGGCAGTCTACGCACGTCCGTACATAGTGCTTCACTGTCGCCGGTAGTTTCGGCCAGTAGTATCCGCGCTGTACTCTGGCCAACGTGCGGGTGTAGCCTAGGTGGCCGGCGGTTGGCTCGTCGTGACACGCTTGCAAGATTTCCGTGCGAAGAGCTGTTGGGAGGACGAGTAGATGACTGTTCCCCTCAGGACGGAAGTTCTTCTTGTAAATTACGTCGTTGCGAAGAAAGAATGACGAGAGGCTGCGGGTGAAAATCTTAGGCACATCCGTAGCTCGCTTCTCCAAGAAACCAATAAGAGGGTGCAATTCCTGGTCCTCTCTCTGCTGTTGGGCAAGAGTTGCGTCATCTATGACTCCTAAAAAAGCATTGTCTTCATCGGTCATTGTGGAGGGTCCGACTGGTGCTCGCGAAAGGCAGTCAGCATCCGCATGCTTCTTTCCGGATTTGTAAATAACCGTCATGACGAACTTTTGAAACCGAAAGCTCCAACGCGCGAGTCTCCCTGAAGGGTCCTTTAAGTTCGTCAGCCAACAGAGAGAGTGATGGTCGCTAACGACTTGAAAGGGGCGAGCGTACAAGTAAGGGCGGAATTTCATAACCGCCCATACAACTGCAAGGCATTCCTCTTCTGTTGCCGAGTAGTTCGCTTCAGCTTTAGACAGAGTCCTGCTGGCATAAGCAATCACTTTTTCCACACCGTCCTGGCGCTGCACCAACACAGCACCTAAACCCACATTGCTTGCATTGGTATGAAGCAGGGTAGCGACGTCGTCATCAAAGTGCGCCAGGACAGGTGGCGTCTGTAGGCGTCTCTGGAGTTCATTAAAAGCTTGGTGCTCTTCTTCACCCAAGCGAAAGACAGCGTTGCCGCGTGTCAGTGACGTTAATGGCCAGGAAACTCGTGAGAAGCCAGCAATAAATCGACGGTAATAGGCGCAAAGCCCCAGTAAGCGCCTAAGCGTCTTTGTGTCATTAGGTGTTGGGAACTTGGCGACTGCGGAGAGCTTTTCGGGGTCAGGCCGGGCACCTTCTTGGCTAACAACGTGTCCTAAGATTTGCAGCTCCTCGTAACGAAAGTGGCACTTCTCGGGTTTTAGTGTGAGGCCCGCAGATCGTATGGCCTGAAAAACAGCTACCAAACGGCGCAGATGCTCCTCGAAGGTTGCCGAAAACACGATCACGTCGTCAAGATACACCAGGCATGTTTGCCACGTTAGTCCTGAGAGCACAGTGTCCATCAGCCTCTGAAATGTGCGCTGGTGCCGAGCATAAACCGAATGGAAGAACCTTAAACTCATACAATCCGTCAGGAGTGATGAATGCGGTCTTCTCCCGATCCCTCTCATCTACTTCAATTTGCCAATATCCACTTTTCAAATCCATTGAAGAGAAGTAACGTGCATTTCGTAGCCGATCAAGGGAATCATCGATGCGAGGGAGGGGGTACACGTCTTTTTTGGTCACTTGATTTAGCTTGTGGTAGTCAATGCGAAATCATAAGCTGCCGTCCTTTTTTTTAACAAGTACCACGGGGGAAGCCCAGGGACTCTGTGACGGCTGGATAACGTCGTCTCGAAGCATTTCGGCCTCGCGCTCTTTCGGAGCCACACGGTAAGGATTTTCTCGAATCGGGCGAATCGCGTCATCCGTGATAATGCGATGTTTGATCAAAGGTGTTTGGCCAGCCCGCGATTCTGAAGCAAAACAGTCTCAAAAGTGATCTATGAGATCCAAAAGACGTTCCCGTTTTGAAGACGACAGATTTGTGCTTACATCGACTATGGGTGCGGGCGCCTTGCTCACTGATCCTTCCAATTGCAGCACGAAATAGTCTTGGTCACTTGGGACGCTATCGAAGAAGGCCACAGTTGTGCCTTTCGGAATTTGCCGACGCTCGTCGCTGAAGTTTGTCAGCAGCACTTCGGCGTGCCCATTGGCCAAACTGACTAGTCCTCGAGCTATAGAAACACCTCGGCTGAGTATCAGGGTGACGGCCCGTTCGGCGACGCCATCGTCGGTATGCGCCACGTCGCACTTCACTTCAACAAGAGAGCACGATCGCGGAGGTAATGTCACCCCCTGATTGGCAACTCGTAAGGGCATCAGTGGTACTTGCGCATAACCAAGGTCTCCATAATTTTTGGTGAAGGCAACGACGTTGTCCCGAAAGCTGATCACAGCACCATGAAGGCGCAGAAAGTCCATGCCCAAGATGAGGTCTTTGCAACAGTCTGAGAGGACAACGAAGCTGCCAACGAACACTGAGTTTTCAATTCCTATGCGGGCAGTGCACTTCCCAGTCGGTGCCAGTAGCTGACCCCCAGCACTTCTTATTACTGGCCCAGTCCATTCGGTTTTCACTTTGCGCAGCTTGTCAGCCAGTTTTTGACTAATGATTGAAAAATTCGCCCTGGTATCCACCAGAGCGTGTACCTCCAGCCGATCAATGCAAACGGCGAGGTCAGCGCTAACAACGTCGTCTGGATTGCTCGTCTCTCTCGGCATTTGCGGCGGAAGTGCGGTAAGGTCGGCGCTGTCATTTTTGTCGTCTGGGCTGCTTATCTGGTTCGGCATGTTCGGCGCTAATGTAGGCGGTATTTTCGGTGGTAGTGCGGCAGCGTCAATGTGAACAGAGGCGTCACAGTCATAGGTTGCGGTCGGCAGTTGCGGCGGTAGTGAGGGCTTTGAAACTTTTCGACTGGTTGCAACCTCCCCTCGCGAGGTTGCGGCGGTTAGTTTCCCCGGCGAGGGCTCGGGGTCCGCCGTCCGCTAACGTCAGCATCGCTACGACGCGCGGTGAAGAATAACGCCGTGGAGATGGGGAGCGGCGGCGGAAGCCCGGTGAGTCGGCTTCCCTGCTGAGCGGCGGGTCCTCGAGTTGGGCACGGCCAGCGTCGAAATGGCGTCGAGCAGAACCAGGCGGAAAGGCCTGCCCCTCTTGGCGGTAACGGCAGTACCGATACACATGGCCAGGTTGTCCGCAGAAGAAGCAGAGTGGTCGGCTGTCATAACAGCGCCACAGGTCAGTTCGGCGCGGCTGAGGGCGGCCGGGACAGTGCCCACTGAGGCTCCTGGAAGAACCGCGTCTGCTGACGGCTCGCTGGGCTCGGTGGGGCGTGGTCTGGTGGCGGACGACGAAGGACTTCCGCATAGCTCGCGGGTTGCGGCTCCGGCTCATAGTAAAGCGCCGTGTTGACGGCCGTGTTGCTGTTAGGTTGGGGCACGTGGTATGGTTCGCAAACGGCTGCCGCACTGTCAACTGGATGAGACTCGTGGTATGGTGCAGACGGTGACAGAGCATGCCGGAGCTCTTTCCTAACGGCTGCTGCGACGGCCTCTGGTGACTGAACGCTCGTAGCAGTAATTCGCTGCAGCTCCTCAAGGACAATTTCTCGAATGAGGTCTCGAAGAGTGTTCCCATCGGTTGCAGTGAGTGCCGCCGCAGTCGGTGGAACACCGGTGAAGGGTCGGTCGTATTGGCGGCACCGTTCTTGGAGGGCTCGCTCTATAGTTGTAGCGTCCTTGATGAACTCACTGACGGTTTGAGGCGGGTTGCGCACCAAGCCGGCAAACACCTGCTCCTTGACGCCATGCATCAGATGTCGTAGCTTCCTTTGCTCAGTCATGTCGGGGTCGGCACGGCGAAAAAGTCGAGCCATGTCTTCTGCAAACAAAGCTACGCTTTCATTTGGCTTCCGGATGCGCACTTCAAGCAGGCGCAGCGCATTCTCTAGTCGATCAGTAGTGGCAAAAGTGTCCACCAGCTGGCGGCGGAAGTCATTCCATGTGGACAAGCTGGCCTCGTGGTTATCGTACCAAGTTCTAGCAGTATCATGAAGTGAAAAATAAACATTGCAAAGCTTCTGGTCCGCGCTCCACCGGTTGAACTTGGCCACTCGTTCAAACTGGTCGAGCCAGTCTTCCACATCTTCAAACGCGTTCCCGCGGAAGCACTCCGGTACCTTGGTGTTGTGAAGAGTCACCGACGTAGGGTGGGAGGTGCCATGGCTTGGAAGACCCAGCGAACTTTGACGTTGGAAGAGTCGCCTGGTAGATGGTTGTACTCCGGCGAAAGGCCTAGACGTCAGCGGCTAGCGCGGACAGGCGTGTCGATGTCCGGGACTCGCTGTGGACTGCCGGAAAGATTCCTGTGCATACCCAGCACCTCCACCAGTGTCAGGACTCGGTAGAACCCCGAGGAGAGCTGAAGGTAAAAACGGTTTACTGGTTAACCAGAAAAAGTCCCTGCGCACTTCAGCTTCTTCTTCTTCTTGCCTCGCGCTCGTAGACCAAGTCTTCATCTTTGGCGTCTTCTTGCATGCGGCAATATAGTAACTGTACAGCTACGATAGTCCTCCATAAAGTCAGGAATAAAATTCGAATAAGGAAGGGCGTCAGGCAAGGTGACACAATCTCGGCAATGCTCTTCAACGCCTGTTTACAGGAGGTATTCAGAGGACTGAATTAGGAACAGTTGAGGATAAGAGGTAATAAAGAATACCTAAAGAATCTGCTATTCGCTGATGACATTGCCTTGCTGAGTAACTCACAGCAGAGCAGTGGGTCTAAAAACTAACATGCAGAAAAAAAGTAATGTTCAACAGTCTAGCAATGGAACTGCAGTTCACAATTGTTGCTGGAAGTGGTAAAGAAATATGTCTACTTGGGATAGGCAGTGGCAGCTGATCCGGATCATGAAAGGGAAATAGCTAGAAGGATAAGAATGGGGTGGAGCGCATATGGCAGGCTCTCTCAGATCATGAATAGCAGTTTACCAGTACCCCTAAAGAGAAAAATGTACAACATCTGTATCTTACCGGTACTCACCTACGGGGCAGAAACGTGGAGTCTAACGAAAAGGGTTAAGCTTAAGCTAAGGACAACGCAGGGAGCCATGGAAGGAAAATGGTTAATAATAATTGGTTTTTGGGGAAAGGAAATGGCGCAGTATCTGCCTCATATATCGGCGGACATCTGAACCGCGCCGTAAGGAAAGGGATAAAGAAGATAGTGAACGAAGAAAGGAAGAAAGATCTGCCGTAGTGGTGGGCTCCGGGGGAATTTTGACCATCTGGGGATCTTTAACGTGCACTGACATCGCACAGCACACGGGCGCCTTAGCGTTTTGCCTCCATAAAAACGCAGCCGTCGCGATCGGGTTCAAACCCGGGAACTCCGGATCAGTAGCCGAGCGCCATAACCACTCAGCCACCGCGGCGGGTTCTTGGTGTAACTTTAAGAGACCGGAAACGGGCAGAGTGGGTAAGGGAACAAACGCGTGTTAATGATATCCTAGTCGAAATTAAGAGCAATAAATGGACTTGGTCAGGGCATGTGATGCGACGTCAAGACAGCCGCTGGTCCTTAATGGTAACCGAGTGGACTCCAAGAAAAAGCGAGCTAAGCAGGAGGCGGCAGAAGGTTGTTGGCAGGCATATTGTGGGCGCAGCTGGCAGAGGACAGGGTTTAATTGGTTTTTGGGGAAAGGAAGGAAATGGCGCAGTATCTTTCTCATATATCGTTGGACACCTGAACCGCGCCATAAGAGAAGGGGAAAGGAGGGAGTGAAAGAAGAAAAGAAGAAAGAGGTGCCGTAGTGGAGGGCTCCGGGATAATTTCGACCACCTGGGGATCTTTAACGTGCACTGACGTCGCACAGCACACGGGCACCTTAGCGTTTTTCCTCCATAAAAACGTAGCCGCCGCGCAGGAAACAGATTAAATTCGAGAGACATGGGCGAGGCTATTACCCTGCAGTGGGTGTAGTCGGGCTGTTGTCGATGATGATCTTAAGCTGAAGTGATTATTCCAGCGCTGAGTTCAGTTGAAGAGACTGCTATACATACCTGCGAGTGATTCAGCTCACTCGGTATTGTTCAATGAGTGCTCGGGTGCCTACGCTGTGCTTGAGAGGGGGTGCTGTCAGAAGACGGAGCCATCTGCTGTGAGCAGAAATAACTACCTTCTCCATACAGCGGTGGACACTGCAACGTCAGGCCTTTTGTTCCTCAAAGCATGACGATGGTTCTATGTGCATCATCATGGTATCTCTAGGCTTTGTCTGGTACTAGAAAGATATCCAATAGAGCAATGGTGAGAATTACGACAGATGACCGCAACAATGGCACCTTCCGTTTCTGAGAAGATAAAAATGCACACTTCATGAACAATGCTGGGTCTTTCGAAGAGATGATGCGAGGACCTCGATGACAGCTTTCAACATGGATTCGCATACTTTTGGGGACAAACTTAGGGACGGAAAACAAAAAAAAATGTTCATCCGGATATTTTGCCCTTCGGCATTGGGCTACCTCACAGCGGGCATCTCATAATTATTTCTGTGATACGATGATTTAGCTACAGGAGAAGTAAAATCACAACCTTGACTTTGTACTGTGCTCTAATCCAAAGCCGGCCGGTGGGCTGGGATCGTTTCTTCGACTTCGTGCTCCCAGAACACAAAAATAGTAACTGTATGGAAACATGAAACAAAAACGAGCAAAAATAAGCTGAAATATGTTTATATGGAGCATGATTTTTCTTGTCAAGAATTGTATTCGTGTTCATCTCCTGGACCTGTTGCTTAGCCATGGTTTTCATAGCAAGGTTGAACCTCCAACTAGGGCGACTGATTTTTCTGAGACACTCATTGACGTATGTATGTGCAACTTTGGCGGTTCTGGTGTAATTTCTGGTGTCCTGACTGTTGGTCTCAGTGATCACATGCCCATTTATAAATTGATCTCACACCTCACTGAATATAAAGATAAAAACAGCAAGAAAATACTTATCGGAGGATTAATGACGAAAGTGTAGCCAATTTCAGGAGTCTAGCTATGAACGCGGATTGGAGTGCCGTCCTATCAGAAAGCGATTCATGCTTTGCGTATGCAACTGTTCAAACTATTGTTCAGTCGCTTTACAATAAGGGTTTTCCGCGGCGGCCTACAACGAAACATAGAAAGTCCAGGAAACCATGCATCTCAAAAGAACGCTATTACCGCATACTAAAAAAAACGCATATTCTCAGTTTTAATTCGAAATTTCAAGAAAATCAAGGACAAGCTAGGGGCCGACATAAAGAAGGCTGGACAACAACATTATCTAAACAAGGTCTCCACCACTACATCTTCAAAGCAGAATTGGGCTCTCGTAAACGATATCCTCGGAAAAAAGTCAGTGTCGTCGCTTCCCTCAACATTAACGACATAGAATACACGGGGCAACCTACTTGGCAAATAAATTAAACGAGCATTTCCTTACAGCTGGTGCAATCGAAAATGTAGATCAATTTCGTAAAGAGCCTACAAGTTACATAAAGAGGAGATACACAAATTGAATTTTCCTGTAACCATGTACTGATAATGATATGGTAGACATAATCAACTCACTCCGAAACAGTAGTGCCCAGGGAATGAATGACATCCTAACACGGCCAATTAAATTTGTTGCATATATTTTAGCTTCCCCACTAGCACATATCTGTAACATCATTCTTAACTCTGATTGGTTCCCAGAGTTGATGAAAGTGGCGCATGTAGCTATAATTCACAAGTGCGGTGACGCCAACCTCAATTACAGACCGATTTCAGTTCTCTCTTCTTTTGCGAAGGTTTCTGAACACCTAATAAATATTCGTCTCTATAATTATCTGCCACTACATGAAATTATTGCGAAAGAGAAATATGGTTTCCAGAAAATAAAACAACAGAATCTGCTTTGCTTAATACAAACGGACAGGTAATTGATAATATGCAAAGAGCACTAGTAACAATAGCAATTTTTATGGATTTAGAGAAAGCCTTCGACTCGGTAAAACATGATATCCTTCTTCAAAAGCTAGAACGGTACGGGGTAAGAGGTCTTGCTCTTGAGATTCGCACCAGTTATTTAAAAAAAATCATTTTGAAATACCACAATAAAAGCAGTATCATCCACTCCAGGTGAAATGGTAGTTGGTGTACCACAGGACTCTATTTTTATACCGATACCGTTCCTTTTTTATAATAACGGCATAGTGAGCATATTGCAGACTAAGAATATTATTATTTACGCAGATGATACTAATGTGTTCATTTCACGAAATAATATGGTTATATAGAAAAGAGGCAACCGTATGGCTACAAAAACTTTTTTCATGACTGGAATCTAACCTATTGAAACTAAATGTTAAAGGGACTAAATATATAGAATGTAGAGCCACAAACAAGACCATTACTGAAAACTTTCAACTAAAATGTCCAAATTGAATTCTAGTTCGTGAAAATTTAATAAAAGATTTAGGAATAATTTTCTAGCAGCACTTACAGTGGAATGACTATTCAGGCTTTTTGTGAAGTTAGGTATCGCGGTCAGTGGGCACAATAAACAGACTACGAACACTTCTTGTACTTGTCAGATGCAAACTACAGCTATTCTACTATATAGTTCCCTCTAATATACATTACCGGCTACATGTGTGGTGAAAAACAACACTTACTAATATAGCAAAATTATTTTCTCTGCAAAAGAGGGAAATCAGACATAAGTTAAATCTTACACACAGCCAAGACACAGGGGAGGCTTTTAGAAAACATAGCTACTTAAAATACAAACAATGTATGACAAAAAAACTGGCTATATGCATAAAGAATCAAATAAAATACAATAAACAACGCTTCAGAACACATATCTGCACGCGCCTGAACAATATAACTTCCCAGCAGCTATTTTCCCTGTTTCAAAGCCCCGTATAAATTATGGCCACCACATTTTATTTGTGATACCACTAGTTCCAAATGTTTACTCCCCGCTACTTTCTATGGCAATAAAAAAAACGATGTGACCAAAGTTATAAAAGAGCCGTGCATGATATGCTACTTTTGTCACAATGCTGTATAAATAAACAGCTTTATTTCTTTTTTGGTAAACAATTCTCTAATGTACTGCCAATTTCACATGCGTTTTCTTTTCGAAGTCAGTTGCTGTGAAATGCTGTGAATGTTTGTTTTAATGTGTTGTTTGTTTCTGTATAGGAGGGCAAGCGTTAGTCAGGTGTTGTATAACGCCTTTTGCCTGCTCGTCCTTGGTGTATATATGCGTTGTAAACCAAAAAATAAACCAATAAAAATTAAGAAGACATGGCGAGCTGTGGCTGGAGGAGTCTAATCCCTTAATTTTTCTCCCACTGCTTGTTCAAGGGAAATTTCACTTGATAGAATATTGAACTGCAGTTGTAAATTGTGCCGAAGGCTGCTGATGGGAACGTTTTTTTGTTTCAGAAATATATAAACTTTCACTCTCATGACGAAAGGTAAAGCTGGTAAAAAAGGCCCGAAGTGAATCCCAACACGAAAACTTAATCACAGAAGCACTTAAAACGCATTTATAAAACGCAAGGACAAGTAAATAATGGCCGGCGGCGCACTATTCCTACTGGCTGCGTAATACTGCCAGCGGCAGTTTCCAGTAATAACCTCATTCATTTTCTGAAAGCTGCGCCGACAGAAACCGATGACTTTTTTTTTAGTTTTTCACGTACTTCCCTACAGTTTTTAGTAATCATAAAGAAGCGCGGCTTCCAGCACCTAGTGGTTACTGCGAGCGTACATTTTTTCATCCTTCTGTATTTCCAGGGGCACCCGCACTTATTCTCTTTAAGGTTGATGTCTTTAGACAGGTGCAGTTTTGCTGAAGTAGACTTCTCTCGGCAGAATCATCACACGTTCTGCTGCTTTTAATATAAAATATGTATGTTGGGTCAGACCCGTGGGCACCCCTCATCCAATCTCGAAAGGCACTTCGTACATATTTTGCATCGGGAAAACCCGCAGTTCGGAATACTCGTTTGCTGACCGCAAATAGCCGGAAGCACCACTCAGGAGGTCGTTCAAACTAAGAATCATATTAGGCGAGTAAAACATCCAGTAAAATGGCAAATAGAGAGGAAAGGGAAGCAACAGTGCCGTGATGAAAGATTCTCCTGAATTACTGGCTGACCCGCATCTCGTGCGCTTCTGTTTCTCTGTCGCTTTTCACTTCCTACTAATGTGGCCCTCTCATGCTTAATATACATGTTTCGCTTAGCACTATGCAACTAGGTTACCAAACGCTTCAGGGTCAACGCAATATATAATAAAACAAATGGAAAAACCGCGAGATACATTGCATATAATAAGGTATCCTACATATCAGAATCTTACGAGTAGAGAAAGGTGTTTCGCAGTAGCTTCATTCCAAACTAGCGTGGTGACTGAAGTTACACAATGGATATGTTGGCGCCGCATATGATTTCTTAGGAACTAACATATTAAATTAAAAGCTTATGGCATTTTTGAATGTCTCTGTTGTGTTATGGGTGCTGTGTACTGTGCGTAACCTCATGGGTAACCTCCTGCTGACAGGGCTTCATTTTCTTTAGACAGTCAATAGTCTAGGCAACATTTATATTCAGCAAAGGCATCCTCTCCTACTTTACCTCGTCTGACTTGAGTGTGAACGTAACTTAAGGTGCGCCTTACATTCAGATGCAAAAAGAGGCCACAGTAGACACCTATACGCTCCTTTATGACCAGTATCGACACAGGGTCTTCCTTTTTCTGTTTGGTATATTTTTTTCACGATCCTTTGTCTTAGACCGAGTTTAGCCCAACTGAGAATGTCTAATGCTCGCAACCGTTCTCGGGTAGTTTTTAGCCGGAAATGGCTACAGGCATCGCGTTATAAAGCTAATGCCTTTCGCTTCACAGAACCACCTCGTCTCTTGCTGCGCAGCGTTTTTAATTATAATTTCATTTATTTCCTTTATCATTGAGGTACGCGAAGATGCTGGGGATAAACGCATATGAATGCACGACAGGAGTCCCCAGTTCTCTCGCGCAATAATGAAGAACACAAACTCTATATTTAACACATTCACAGTTAGCAACCTATTCACACAAAAATCCTGTCCAAAGAGGGAGGCACAAGTAAATACGCAGAAAGCACTGAAATTATAGTTAAAATCCCTTGGCAGATAAAAATAACAATTAGCGTACTCATGCAATAAAAGAAAGTTGATGGTGGTGAAATATACAAAGATAAATAAAATCATACAGCAGCACATGCAATAGAACAACATACACACATATCAAAAATAAGTAAAAACTTTGATTCTACAAGAAAACTTGAAGTAGACAAAATGCAACACACAAAATGTGCAAGTCTAGCCGTGGAGTGAAATATTTTGACTCAACAATAATTTATTCTCTTTAGAACGCCTTTTTAGAGGACATATTTAACTCCTGGTAATTTCCATCTCAGAAAAGAAAAGGTACAAATGAGGTGTGTCAACGATGAGCAAAGCCTAAAAGGAGCACGATGATCAGTTAGGGTCAAAGTTAGGCTCTTCTCTGCGTCCTTTCCTCCAGTCCAGTAAACCTCAACCCATGTGCGAATGCCTTTGACTGAGACAAAGAAAAAAGGAAAGCACAATGTGCCCAATCGCATGGACATAGTTACGAAGTGCAAGTAAGGAAGGGTAAGAGCTACGGAAAACGTAATATGTAGAACAAACCCCGAGTTTGTGTTTAGCTAAGTTAAAAAAATTTGGCGTTCGCAGTGGCGCTCGCTAAAAGTGGTGTGTTGTAGTTCTATCCCACAGAATTAGAGGAATATAATGAAATTGAGGTTTTCTGCTCGGAACCTAGCATCTTCTGCGGCGGCTGAGTGGCCATGAATTCAGTTCCTGGCTTTTTTGGAGGCCACAGAGGCGGGATTCTTATGACGTCTCAAAGCGAGGAAGTCTTTTTACTGAGGCTTCGGCTGGCGTACTCTTAAGAATTCCAGGCAGTTTAAATCAGTCAATTATAACATTTTACTGTTATACTTAAAATGTTATGACTTACGTAGCACTTCAGAATAGTTTAACGGGTATATCTGGCTCCTAATAGGTTACTCGGCAGCTTTGATATGGCATATATGATACGATAACGCTCTCCTTTTTTTTGCCGTAAGCAGTTCTGGGTCCACTGTTTAGGGTTATTTTTTTTTCCTTTTCATGAAGATGCTTGTTAATTTCATTATTTTATGCAATTTTTTAAGCCCTTTATGGCGAGATTTCGAACCTCAGCATATATTTACTCTTTTAGAATGTTTCATTCTGACTAGTTTTATTATTTCAGACTTTAAGCCCTGCATCTTCGTTTAGTTTATATCGTCTATTTCATCATGAATGACTGTTCAAAAGACATTTTGCTTCAAGACACATTTGTAGTTTTACGAATGAAAATTTAACAAAAATGTTTCAACTGATTGAAGGAAGTATGCCGAAGCCATTATTCCTGTATAATTCGTTTTGGCATTGCAACTTGTTTGGCAATTGATCTCCTAACCGCTTGTTCCCTCCTCGAACATTTAGGTCACCGCAGTCAGTTTGGCTTCTGGGGAGAAACTAAAAGAGCCGTCAAATGTTTTGGCCAAAGCACCATCAAAGTGGAAGCCAGCGTGGAACTCAAATTTAGTTATTAATTAAGTTACGCCCGACTGCGTTTCCGAACTCTTTAGAACTCATTAGAGAAAGTTCACAAGTTGAAGTCGGTGAGACAACGGGGATGGGGATCAGGCACGGTGGAAAACGTACAGACATGACTGGATGCCTGCAAAGGAAAACACAAGTGCTGCCACTTTGTTCTCTGCAAGAAGGAAAGTTGCGCCCTGATCGACACAATGCGTGTTTGTCTTGTTATTAGATGGCTCGAACTTTTCTTTTTTTTCTCCGAAAATGCTTAGCCTCAAGGAACAGCACACGCCGCCTGCTGTTCCACTTGGTCGGGTGATTGAAGTTCGTGCGAAAGCGAAAGTGTTAATATAAAATAAACTTAACGTGCACTAAGCAATACAGAGAGATTGCGCTGATAAATATTGAGAAAAATATTTACCTTTTCAAACACGCCTTATTATGCTCAATTACGAATGACCACATATGAAGTATCGGTTTTTAGTGTTTTATGGAATATATACACGTTCAATATGTGCAACGCCTGCACCATCGCAATGAACGAAATACAAGCACTGGTCGCAGATAAGATGTATGAGAGGCCCCAGCGTGGTACCCTTCGCTGCACAAAAACCAACATTCGTTTACTTGCAGTGACTTAAATCATAAAGTATTAACAGCATTTCTATTGGCATCAAACGTGCTCGTAATCCGTCTGCATTAGCAAGGGACACTTCTTTAGAAATACGGGCACGAATTAGTTTGCGCACGTGATTTTATATTGAACCGTATGTAACGCTTCCAGCCTCTGCACCGCATTATTTGGCTAATCTTCCGCCTCCCACCACTGCACGCACAAACACAAAGGTAGGATAAAGGTTGCTTCGAAATTGGCTGTTTGGGGGGGGGGGGGTGAAAAATAAAAACTTAAAATCGTTTTCTATTAGCATTGAGATTACAACAAAACAAGCAGAAGGGAGATGAGCGTGTGGAGACCTTCAGTTCATAAAAATACAGTTAGAAGGCGCTGCCACATGTATAGTTGCCTATAGGCGGTGGAACTTTCTTTTGCACGCAACGCTGCGTAGCTCTGCATCAGCATGCAGGATGTTAATTCTGGCGTTACGGTCACGCGTAGACGTGCCATATTTGATAGCCGCATTATAGAAGAGAATATTTATTGCTTTGAGTGATGGTTTCAGCCAGTTATTTCTAGCGCCCCAGATAGGCTGCCCCTGCTTAGCATTGTTCGTTTTTTCTAAAATAACATTTGTACCCGGCGTGTGCTGAATGTCATATAAAGTATTTTATATATTCATTTTCTCGTATCTGCGGGCTGTGCAGCATTGAAATTTGGAACTGATAGTATGGTGCGCTAGTTTAGAAAAAAGAAGTACTTGCCCTAATATAGCACAGTTGTTATCTAACGCATATTTATACATGGGATAAAAACAGAAGGAGACGAAACGCTATCCCTGCGTTCACTATTATTTAGAATACTACCTAAGCTTCCCTCTCGCGCGAATTATGTTGGCGGTCTTGACAGAGATAAGCCAACTATTTTGTACATAAAAACGAAAGCTTGTGTCTTAATCAACATCCTCATCAGGAGACTGAAATTATTCACAGAAGCTACGCAATCTTCGCCTAAATATAAAGGACGCGAACAATACGCGACCTAGGAACACGTTTTTTTCTCCAGCAACTTCAAATTTTGATGTGTACATTAAATGCGCGATGTTCTGTGCATTTTTGACAATTTACATTTGACATTTTTAGAGAAGTGGCCAATGAGGATTTGGGATAAAGTGTAGCGTCAACAATTTAGAAGACAAAAACCACATCTAGTTCCCAGAAGCCCACATCATCAATGGTTTTGTAAAATTCTGGTTTTGTAGCATGTTAGCAATTAGCTTCCTAAAGGTGATTCTTTGATCCCCATGCAATGGACAGTATATATGTTTCTCGCACGCATGACAACTTTGTCCTCAACAGTACTTAGGCAGATTAGGTAAGGCAGAAAAAGTTCACTGCTCGGCGCACAAAGAAGTTGAGTTGCAATATTTTATTTGTGTGTGTGGCCCTCTGATTATCTCAGGGCACATGGGGAAAGTTTAATATCCGGGTCTTAGCATTCTGCTCTCATCAGGCTTAACGAATCTATACGAAACGTAGTTTAATGATTAGAATGTCCTCTTTTCTAACAGCAGTTCACCTGCTGATACAGCTTCACCTCTGACGAGGCCTTTTCATCACCATTGCAGATATAACTTCCATGGTAGAAGAATGTCACCGGCAGCTGGCGTAGTCATCGGTGTCAAGGATTATAGAACTCTTCACGCGTATCTTCCAATACTTTTATGAAAATAGATAGTTATACGCACTAATGTGCTTATGTTTTCATCCAAAAAAACAAAATAGAAGGTATAGTATTGCGCACTCGGAATTATACGGCTTCCACTGTGGTGAAAAACATAACCACACCGTAGTATCACAAGCAGTAGCATCTGTGGACGATACCACTATTTTTACTCGAAGGAAACTTTTCTGCAATTCATCTATCACCATTTTTCCAGAGGTAAGAAATAAACCAGCAATTTAATCTCTAGCGTCATTTTATATTTATTTCATTACCTTCAGGAACCAAGGGAATTACCGAAGAGTGTGGGTTACAATAAGGAAGGTCGAACAGAAAATACAGCAGTATATATATATATATATATATATATATATATATATATATATATATATATATATATATATATATATATATATATATATATATATATATATATATATATATATATATATATATATATATATATATATATATGAAGGATGCCAACAGTCACCGAAACCAAGATGCACAGAGGAAACTTCTTTTGTCAATATTATTTTTTCTAGTGATGATTAGTGGGAGAACAACATTTCAATTAATCTGTCAGTTAAATAGAGCTGCTTACGAAGCAGCAGAAAAAACAACCATGCCACCGGTGGGATCCGAACCCACGACCTCCGAATATCGCGTCCGGTGCTCTACCAACTGAGCTACGGCGACGGCTGTCCTATCTGCTGCTCTCGTGGGTATTACAGGGTAAAACAGAAAATAAACAAAACCTGAGCAAACTGTCGCAACTCAAGCACGTGACGACACTAATACGTTTGCGTTGCCGTGTATAGTAGGTTTTAAGCGGCACACTGTGCACGATGTCAGAGTTGGGCTGTTGGCGTCGAGGCTGCGCGGCATCGTCTGGAAGGACTTCACATTTAACATCACTAACACGACGTAGCACTTTGTAAGGGTCAAAATAGAGGCAGAGTAGTTTCTCACACATGCCTCGGCGGCGGACAGCAGCCCACACCCAGGTTTGGTCACCGGGTTTGTGTCAGCCTGTCGGTGCGAAGGTTGTAGCGGCGTGTATCCGTGCTCTGCTGTTGCCCGAAGTGCACGCTCCCCAGCTCACGGGCTTCTTCAGCACCTTGGGCAAATTGTTGGGCGTCTAGGAGAGTTGGTCATCATCTGGGCACAAGAGCATGGCATCAAGCATGCTCTGGAATTCACGTCCGCACACAAGGCGAAACGGGTGAAGTGCGCAGTTCCCTGCAGGGCGGTGTTGTAGGCGAAAGTGGCATACGGCAGGACCTCATCCCAAGTTTTGTGCTGGACATCTAAGTACATTGACATCATGTCCGCAAGAATTCTGTTCAATCATTCAGTCAACCCATTGCTCTGCGGATGGTATGCTGTGGTCTAGTGGTGCGTTGTGCAGCTCAACCGAAAAATATGGTTCATTAACTGCGCTGTAAACGCCGTTCCTCAGACGGTAATCACGTACGAAGGGGCGCCATTTCGCAAGACTGTGTTGTGCCGACAAACCTCCGCAACTTCGGATCTAATGTCACGAGGGATGGCCTTAGTATCGGTGCAGCGAGTCAGTCTGTAGCAACTATTGTCTACTTATTGCCGCCCTGCGACAAAGGGAAAGGGCGGAGTACGTCCACTCCTATATAGTCGAGCGGAGCGCGAGGAACTGTAATGGGTTTGACAAACCCCGCCGGCTTCAGGGGTGGCGTCTTCCGGTGGTGGCAAACGAGTCGGCGACTGCAGCAGCATGCACGGGTGCGTTGTAAGTCGCAGAACGCTGCTGAAGGACCTCTTCCATTGTTGTGGCCTCGGCAAGGAAAGCAGCGACGGTCGATGGTGGGCTGCGCACGAGGCCGTCGAACAGCTGTTCTTTGACAGCACGCATCAAGTGCCGGAGTTTTGTTTCTTCGGACATGGCCGGATCTGCTTTCCAGAAGAGGCACGTCGTGTCCTCGACGTACTTCTGAACGCTTTCGTTCGGCAGCTGGATGCTAGATTGTAATGCATGCTCAGGTCGTTCGCGGCAATTCACGCTGGTGTCGGTCACCAGCACGTGATGAAGGAACTCTTGCGACGAGCTTAAAACGTCTTCTCGATTTTCAAACCAGATGCCAGCACCATCTTCGAAGCTGAACTAAAGGTTGCAGAGTTTGGCTGCGCCGTCCCACTGGTTAAAAGCAGCTAAGCGTTCAAAGTTAAGGAACCAGTCCTCCACATCCTCAAAATGGTTCCCCCGGAAGGTCTTGGGAACCCGCGGAATCTGCAAGGTGTGTGCTGGCGTGGCACCGCTGATTTGTAGAGGAGTAGGAACGGCAGTCGTCAAGGCGCCACTCTATGACGGTCCAAGCTCCAGAGGCAGTCGATGGAGCCTCCTACTGAAGCGATGTACCGAAGTATCAAGCGGTACAGGCGCTACTGGCGTGACGGCTGCCTGGAGAAGTTTCTTGCATAGGCTAACGGGTACCCAGCACACACTACGAGACTTTAAAGTACTTGTTGACGAAGGGTGCTTCAATACCAGGGAGGAAGAGAGTACCCAATGTGTGTCACATAGAATAAAAGGAGAAAAAAATTCGTTGCAGGCACTTAGATATCTCTTAACTACGGGAAGGCGAAAGCCGTTCGTGACTCATTGCACTGATTTGAATTTGAGCGGTGACGTCATGCTGCGCATGCGCACTTGTTGCTTGCCAGCAGATCACACCACCCGTCCAGCGGGCAGTTTGCTCACAGTCCAGTTGGCAGGTTGTGATCACGTGACAAGGTCACGTGTCCTAGGATGTAACGGACGGACAAGGTCACGTGACTCAAAATGTAATGGACGGACAAGGTTGCGTGACCTACAATGTAACAGACGGAGGAGAGTTGAGCCAATAAAGGTTATCGCCTTATTATGATACATTCAGAAAATGGCAGAGAGTGGCTGCTGTGCTTCAACTCTGTTGTCGGGTGGACAGAGTGCCTCGTTAGCGCATGGTTTATGAAAGGCTGAACCTCCAACAGACTGGAAATATCCTAGAGGCGGCCTACCTATTCAAAACCTGGGGTTTGACATGAGCCTATACAGCGCGGTAGAGAATATTCTATGCTTTCGTCTCTCTTTACCCCCCCCCCCCCCCACTGATGCTAGCGTACACCATAGAGCATTTGTTACGGCCGCAAACGCCCACAAACGTAGGTCCAGCGCTTGACACGGCAAGCGAGCAGGGCTCAGTGAGCAGGGCATTATTCTGCCTTACAAACCGAGAACAGACAGAAGGTTCTTTTTTATCCGATAGGTCTTTTTTTTTTGTCTTTGCCCACCATTTCACTCTCCCCTGAATTCCGTAGCCTAGAATAGTGCCCAACCATGGATATAGGAGGAGGCCTACACAATAGGAATTCTTCGAGCTTTTGTTTGAGCTACATCTAGAAAAAATAAAGCAGTGGCCTCAAGCGTTCTTCTTCGTTGCTTACTTACCTTTCTGCCTGCTTTGCAGTTCCGGTGGCGTAGTTTTCTTTCTGCGTGCTTTGCGTGGTTTCTAATTTTTCTGATACACAACTTTTTTTTACACTTTCGTCTGTCTTTACCCCAATTTTGCGTACGTCTTAGAATGGCGAGCAAAGTCACTCTTGTTTATTGAAGCTATTATTCTTCTCGCTTGCTTTACCAGAAAGCGATGATTGTTCCCTGCTGTCGAGGCTAGCAATGCCTTCCTTGCTTAGTAAACCATCTCTTCAGAAACGTCGCCTTCCTTTTGCACTCCAGTATATAGATAGTTCACTTCTACATCTTAATCGTTAGTCGAATAATTCGCCGCAGTGATAAGATTAAAGACAATAGAGAAGAAGCCCCATTTGAATAAGAGTTTATTTCCTTAATTTTTCTGCGCAGGTTGTGTGGACTGTGTTGCTCACATTTCTATTAAATGAAATATCTCTATTTTCTGACACATCCCTTACTTCACATTGCACGGTTAATTCTATATAAATGCAATCCCTTCGTCTATGGCTTAAAATGTAATCATGAAAGCAGGTGAAAGAATGTTTACGTCCATTCGGAAGCCTTGATGCGACGTTTTAAAATTTTCCAACGGTGAACTGTGAACTCGCTTCTCGCAATCTCAATTTTGGCTCGTTCGATCTCCGCTTCGAGACAGAGTATATTTTCCAATTGATTTTATTTAGTGTGATTTTGTAGCTAGTTTCTTTATTTATTGGTCTCATGACGTCTTCTCTGTGCTTTCAAAACACGGACTCAATATGCATTTTTGAGTGAACTTTGCCGAGTTAGCAGATTGCATCAATTCAAATGATTTCTTTCTCTTTTAATTTTCGCACAATTCTGTGAGAAACATGTAAAAAAATAAACTTTTGTAACGGCAAGAACATAGGCAAGCTATCAGCTGGGATGCAATAAGTGACGGAAGGAGTAAGCAAAGATAAGATGTCAACTTTGTGTTCGGGCGAAGCCCCAGGTTTATTAGGAAAGGATTTCATCAGGACGAGAAGTGCAAGCCGAAGAACTGTACACAATTAGAACTTGGCTTGAAGGGCCTGAAGAGTGGCGGTCGTGGCGAGCAAAGGCAGCTGCGATATAGCCTACTTTGCTATTTGTTTATCATTATTCACTAATTGTGTGCGGCATTGCTGGCGTGGTCGTCGTCATCGTCTCCATGACCGCTATTACAAAAGAGGAAAAGTTCGGTCTAAGAATAAAGCAACGGACAACATAGCAGCGAACACCTTTCTAGAACTAGAGGCGGAAAAGGTTATTGCGGATAAAAATGTTGCGCAAGAAGGAACACATAATAGTGATAAATTAGGGGGGGGGGAAGGAACAGAGGCACTAGGGCGAGATGAGGGCCTCATAATGAATACCTCATTCGTTAGCACAACGCAAAGATCAGCACAAATAAAGGTGCTCTCTGATGCTCGATACGAATTCACAAAACTCAAATTTTGCGGAGGGAAGTACAACACACCAATCTCTGTGTAAACGGCTCGTGTCTCAAGCAGGCGTTTCTAGTAGAAAAGTGAGCTGTTGTGTTTGAACGCTGTCAGATGTAGATCGAAGTTCAGCTAGAAGCCAATAAACTGTAACTACGAAAGAGCCCACATACTGTACTACATCTTCCTTTGCTTTCCTTAAGCGTCTTTTCTTTAGCGTTGATGTGCAGCTTCCGATATTTATTACCTAGGATCAGTGGCTCACGCCTTGCCCACCTGTCCCGCTAGACATAAGTTGCTAGCTAGAGATACACAATCAGTAAAATACTAGCGCTGCTTATGTGCAGAAGCAGAAACTATTACCCTAATCATTTCACTCTTCCTTTTTGGTAGCGCATAGTTTGCTGTTAATGCTTATTTATTATTTCGCAGCAATTGGGGGCAGTGGAGCTCAGCAGCATGAGCCCCGCTTTGCTTTCAGCACTGTATGTCATCAATAAATCACGTCGTATAGCAAGGCCCTTTTTTGTCATCGCGTTTATTCCATTATTGCAGTTTTTTTCTGGTGTGTCTGTTCATGTTTTTTTTTATTTCCCGTTTATATTGTTTCCTTCGTTCACTTCTCAGATTTATATTTTGTTCGTGCTCTTCGTCGCATCCCCGGAGAGAACAGATACCTGGCCGTATAATATCGTCTGTAGTCTCTTTCTATGTCTCGTGCACAAGTGTTCAGCAGCGATTCGACAACAGCCATTAATCTGCTGTTTTTCTTCACCCTATTTATAAAGAACATATTCCTAAACAATGCAATTGTCTTTACTACTTGCTACTGGGGATACGGTCGTCTTTTCGTCATTCTTACTATTGCGTCCCTCGGGCACGAGCACCGCAAAGCTATCTTTTCATCACATTCAGTGCAATTATATCTTTCGGTTACGCACGAGCAGAAAGTTCCCTTCTGAGTGTTTATCACGTGTGCATTCTACACTAATGTCCCATTGTTTTTGCTGTGTAGTTAAACAAAAAATGAAGAAGCAGTATGCTATCACTTTCGAGTATTTTTCGTATAAAATTACGCCACCTTCTTTCTCATTCCTCAGTGTCCCTTCAATACATGAGCCATTGTCCAGCGTTTCTTGGCGCGTGTTTGCCCTTACATCACAGGATGCATGCGCCTGCGGTAAAAGGCCGAAATATTTAAGCAAAAATTGGGACGTTCGCCCGAATAAAGGCAATCGATCACTCAGGAGACCAACAACCCGCCGTAGTCTCCTTGTAGTGGTAGTTAGTGAGCTCCACGAAACATAACGCTACTGCGCTCCAGCAGTGGTATCTAAAATAATGGGAAATAACAGAAAGATAACTACATACTACACGACAGAAACGCCATCCTCCCGGATATAAATTTTGGCCTTCTGCTTGCAGTAAGACTCTTCCCAAAAGAGGAAGGCTCACAAGTCGGAACCGAACAAACAAAATTCCTATCTCAACATTTTTTCTTCCGGAAAGTTTTGATTCACCACATCACTTCTTATCTTTCTCGCGCACACGAGGCTCGATTTGCCTCTTGTTCCGATCCCTGCCTGCATCGTTAATTTGGTTCCGATTTTCATTCTTCTGCTCCTCTCAGCCACATCGTTAGGTTTCTAAGGTACCATGAAGTGACTCTTCCGGGCTTCCTTAGAATCTATTTGCTTAGATTTTGCTTTAGCTTTGCTTAAAGGACTGCAAACACAGCAGCGATTTCAATAGGACAGAGACTGATGCCGCGAGGTGCATGTCACGAGCAGTTGGGTTGGTCAGTACAACTACAGATATAATGAGCGCATTTTGTCAGCGCATTTAGACAGAGCACAAGACTGAGTCAGGACACACACACACACACGAGAAGAAGCCTGGACTTCAACAGATGGTTTATTGAAAACGATCACAACTATATGTAAAGGCGTGATCATTGATCCCGGCAGAGGAGATGCGCTTGACATAATAAAAATCAGTGCACGAAAAAAAAAACGACTTGTACATTTCAGATCATCCTCTTTTGCGGCATTCACGGAGGTATTCACGGAGGTATTTAAGCCACACAAAATAAGGTAAATCTATTGAAATCTTGTCCCAAACGCGTACAGCATATTCAACATATCATTGAAGAATTGTCAACAGACATTCATTTTTTTTTACATAAGGTCGACAGTACTCCTGTCGACCCTTTTATCCTACGTTAACAGCCCCTTCTGCTAATTTGGTAGGCATTGTTGCGATATAGCAGGTTCTGTATTTTTCCACAACCTATGCATTCTTTACGGAAACAGAAACGTCCCGTTTACCTTATCGTAAATCGAGTTCTTTGCACAGAGGCCTTAACCCTTAGGTTCTCTGGTATATAAATGTTTACAAAGCGACCTCGGAGCTTTATCTTAGGGTTGGCAGTATCCAACAATATTTTTTTTCTTTAAGTTGAATTTCGCGTGGTTATCTCCAAAAGAGGTTGTTTTTTATTGTTTTTTACACTATGTAGCAAATGTGGTGACTAATAATCCGGGAAACAATCAGTAGGCAAGCACGTCGTCCTCTTTTTTGTGAACACACATTTTACCTCCAGTAGCAACATCTATTTTTCTCAATTGCATGCGTAATGTGCACTGAAATGAAAATTATTCCCATAATCTTTCGGTTGTGTTCTTTATACGTCAAAGCATTTCAACGTTGATATCGCATGAAGTACGGTACTTTTCTCGATATTTTGCGCATGCCTGCAAAAAATCAGGCGCTAGTATTTTTGTGCTGGAAAGCTAGGTTATGCCTTTCTTTATGTTTGAATATACTATTTGCGCTGAAAAATATTTTCTTGCGAAGAAAACTAAAATTGGCCTGTCAGAGCATTCTAGAAAACAGGTTCTGCATGCTATCCATACTCATAGAATTCCTCAGTTAGCAGCTGCTCTGCTTCTTTAATTTTTTCTCATCCGAAGAGATTTCGCGCTTTTTATATTTTCTGAGGTTAAGTTTCAGTTTTAGAGATTGCGAACTGTACCCAAGTAACGAAATGTCGTATCCTGAGAGCGTCCCTGTGCCTGAGATATTGATGTTGATACGGACGTTGTAGAGCTGATGTTATGTTGACAAATGTTATAGAGCTCTGCTTCTACAGCTAATAACTTTCTACAGATAAAATTAACATGTTCACTCGAAGAAAGGGTAGCAAACGTCAGTGCACCACTCTATATAGGTCCAACGTATGAGTAATAATGACCCTTTTATAGAATAAAACAGCGAAGTGGTCCCAAAGCATCCTATTTTAATGACGGTGCTGAAAACACATAGGCAAAATTTATGTGCATCGGACTGAAGACAAATAAAGGCCCCTTTCAAACTGAGATGCGCCATTACGCGCGCTTCATCTTCATCAGAGTAGTACAATTTGGATCATAAACTTAGCACTCTGGCGCCGCTCACGTGTAAGCTGTATACTAATGGTCCTGGTAGGAACCTTATTGTGCGCCAAATGTTTACTTCGACCACGTGATATTCATTTTCTCTTTGCACCTTTAGTTACTGTTCGCAAGGAAGTTTTATACCATGCTGCTATGTGCCTTTAGAATACTAAATTCTGTAGTTTACATGTCAGATTCTTGCTGTAAATGGTATGCAATTCCTCGGTATTATCCGTGAACAAGATGGACACTATTTGATTTGGGTCACTGATAAAGCGCAGCAGGTCTGTACAAACTTCTAACAGCGTAATTGGAATTAGCCTAGATGGAAATAGAAATAAATGTTTATTTTCACAAAATTTATTCATTAGTTTCGTCATAAACTTTTCGACTACGTATAAAACGAGCAGAAATAAGGGTACTGTCCTCTGTTGTAATAATAATTTCTTGCCCTTCACATATTTTCACTTCTTCTGGTATCCTTCACACATTCTCAAAACAAAATTTTGCATGAAATCCAGGAATTTTTCGGAACAGTGACTTTAAGACTTCCACATAAGCTTTCGATTAAGAAAACGCAAGAAACAAACAAAATGCAGTTTACGAACATCGACTTCGAGCGCCGCTGAATTCAGCAACCGTGTTTGCGCATCATTCGCGCAGCAAAGTTCAAGCGGCAAACCATTATTTTTAAATACTTTGTTGCCTACTAGCCTTTCGTCAATATCGACTCAAAATGCAGACCTTTTTTTTTCAAATCACTTTGTTTCTTATTCTTGCGAAAAAAAAATGTTGAAAGTAGCCAAGATGAAAATCGCAGAACATGCGCGAAGGAACTCCCTGCAGGAGAACTCCTTTCGGGAATTGCATCTCTATTGCAAAACGGTCTGCTGTATCAGAAAACGGCAACCGAACACTGGACTATCGCAAACCGTTGTAACCCCACTAGACTGCTGCTCCCGTATATTCCATCGGGGGCTTCAAATGAGTACAGCAGTTCAAGATTTGTTCATTGTAACTCAAGCTCTCCTTGAATTTAATGTTTTAAAATATTCTGCGCAATGTTTTTTTGCATGTATAATTTGTGAAAGTTACTACCTTTATAAATTTTATGTTTGTACATCTCCACATACTAGCAGCTCACTGATGCTGATATGTTTGTAAACATCAGTAATTTATTTGTATAGAAGAAGGCTTTAACCATTCAACACTTTCTGGTGTTTTCGCATGCCAGCGTATATAGAGCCCAAACATTCTTCAATCGGGAGTAGAATGACTTTTGCTTTATCGTCCTGTACTGCTTGATGTCCGAAATAAAACTCTAGATTGTGAGCCATTGCAGCTTTCTTAAAAGTACGAGAAAATATGGCCGTGCAAATCAGCTACTGCACGTGCCACGCAGTGCAACTGGCCAAATCTTCAACACTTATTCCCTGTGGCGTCGAACAAACGGCAGTAAAGCGGAGTGTAACAAATTCAGGTGGCGAAACGGTCGAGATACGCACATGCGCGCAATGTTGTTGCTCTTTTCAGCCTGTTTACGGCTCCGCTTCATTCCACAGCGCCGTAGGGCCGTTTGCTACATACGCGGGTTATGCTGTTAAAGAATTTGCCGTTTGTACAGCCGGCCAAATATTTAGCTGGCGTGCGTAACGGCTGCGT